>LOJH01010355.1:13365-27517 GCA_001685095.1 Ellobius talpinus
CACACACACACACACACACACACACACACACACACCACACACACACACACACACGACATTGGAAACAATAGAGGGAATGCCTTAGTGGGCAAGAGTGCTTCTCTCACAAGTGGTGAGCACTTGAGCTCAATCGACACACAGAACTCTCTCCCCAGCCCTTTCCAAAGTTTTAACAGGAAAGAGAGGTTGTGCTTCTGGTGGCCTGCGGTTAGGAGAACCAGATAACACCCAGGTGTGGTGGTGCTCACTTGGAATCACAGCTCTGTTGAGTGGACACAGGAGGACACCTAGGCTCTCACTGGCCGACTAGCCTAGGGCACTTAGCAAAGTTCTAGGCCAGTGAGAGACTCTGCCTCAAACTTGAGATGGAGGGCACCTGAAGAATGTCGATGTCTGAGATTGTCCTCTAACCTCCAAACATACACTCGCACACATGCATACACACACATTATAATAATAATAATATAATAATAACAAATAAATGACTACCCCAGACATAGTGGTGCATGCCTATCATCCCAGTACTTGGAGGTAGAGGCTGGAAAACCAAGGTCATCCTCAGCTACATAGTAAGTTTGAGGACAGCCTGGGCTACATGAGACCTTGCCTCAAAAAGCCAAAAATATAATGAAATAAGAATCTAACCAGACCTGATGTCACCTGTGGTCATATCTACTCAGAGACCGAGGCCTGAAATGCAGGAGTTTGGAGCCAAGCTGGCTAACAAATAAGTAAATTTTAAAATAAAATAAAAACGGAGCCAGAGAGATCTTTCAGTGGCTAAGAAAATGTGTTACTCTTACAGAGGATCTACCTTCAATTACCAGTACTGACATGGCCACTCACAACCATCCATAATCCTCATTCCAGTGAAATCCACAGGCACATACACAGTGCACATACATGCACATAAGCAAAACATTCATACACAGAAATAAATCTAAAAATCTTCAATTAAATATTCAGCTGGATAAGTAAAAGAAAAGATGGACAGACAATTCAATATTTTAAATAAAAATCTACAGAGAGCTGGGGATGTTGCTCAGTTGGTAGAGGGCTTGCCTAGCAGGAACCAGGCATGGCAGGTCATTCTTGTAATCCCAGCTCTCAGGAAGTAGAGGCAGGAAGATCAGAAATTCATCCTTGACTATATCTTGATTTTGAGGCAAGCCTGGGTTACATGAGACATTGTCTCAAAAGAAACAAACTACAGAGCTATTAGATGATGCAAGCTGCAGCTTGGTCAGAACTAAAGAAGTTTCCTAAAACACACACACAAATAGAACTTCCCTGTAACAGGGAGACAGATAACGCCTCTCTCGAACACCATAATGTAGCAAATAAAAAAACAGGTGTGGGTTACCTCTTTTTGAGTTGTTGGTCAATGAGGTCCCATAGGCCCCTAAACACTACAAATCATTGCCAATGCTTTGTGCTATCCTCCAGAACTTGATAGTTCAACCCTGTGGCTAATGATATCATGCACTTGAGTCATAGAATGTGGAGAAATCAGGCTTGTACTGACCTGGAAGCTTCGTCCCTTACTGGTTAAATTTCATAGTGCCAAAAGATTCTGTTTATGCTAGAAGGGAAAAGTGTTCAGCAATCTTACTTAGCTGTGAACCCTACTAGCTACAGCAATGTCTGGCCTGGCAAGATGTGCCTACTCGGGCAATACTGGCACAACTGTTATGGGAGTAATTATCACTTTCTGGTTAGATTTAAAGCCTGCTCCACAAGACAGAACTCAAGCCTGACACTGTTAACTTGACCAAAAGACTCATGACTGGTTAGGTCCTAGGCCCTAGAGGAGAACCTGATAGTATTCTGCTAAATGGACACAGTATTAAACTGCTCCCCTCCCAAGTTCTTGTTTTTATACCCATAGGTTAATGCATCTTAACTCTCATCAGATAAGAACCTAGAATGCTCAGGGCTGGAGAGATGACTCAGCGGTTAAGAGCACTGACTGTTCTTCCAGAGGACCCAAGTTCAATTTCCAGCACCTACATGGCAGCTCACAACTGTCTGTAACTCCAGTTCCAGGGGACTCAACACTATTACAAAGACATACATGGAGGCAAAACACCAATCAATGCACATAAAATAAAAATAAATTTCTAAAAGGAAAAAGGACCTAGCTCAGTTCTAAATGGGGTGTCTATATTCTACCCCCTCTCCCAAAGGTTCAGAGATTGTCATGGCAGTGGGGGAATAAAGGACTGTCAGAGCCAGAGGTAATAGACATTTGCCTTGAAACATTTGTTGGGCATAGCTGTACCCACTATACACATGAACTCAGAGTGGCCGTGACTGCATGCCGAAGACCTGCATGAAATCAAGCCGGCTAAAATCCCAGCATTGACAGAGGAGGGTTTATGAAGTCTCACCCCTAGCTGAGCCACGACAGATGACTAACCCATGCTCTAGTACATGACTCTACACTCATGTGTGTGCAGGCAGCACTAAGCATTCAGTGTAGATGGGGAGGGGCGGTTGCAATGAAGTTGGGGGACATGGAGAGATAACCAAGAGAAGGGAAGAGAGAATGGATTTGATGAAAACATACCATAAACAAAATTCTCAAAAAAAGAAAAAAAGAAAGTTGTAGTTTGGGTCAGAGTGTAGCTAAGTTATAGAATACTTGCCTAGCATATACATTGCCCCCCATTAAAAAAGGCAGAAAATGTTGGCATCTGCCTGTATCAGCTCTTTGATTCTTGAAGTACTTAATGTGGTTTGCAACATGGGAGAATACATTTGCTAGACTACTTTGGTATGTGTGGGAATAGATAAAATAGTAACAGAAATCATGCCTTAAACAGTATTGCCCAGCTTACAAAATAAACCTACACAATATACTATAATCCCAGTTCAAAAACAATTCGTTTGGAGCTAGAGAGATGGATTATCAGTTAAGAGGACTTGCTGCTCTGGCAGAAGTTGGGAGTTTGATTCCCAGCACCCACATTGGGTAGCTCACAACCATCTGCAGCTCCAGCTACAGGGATCAACAGCCTCTCCTGCCCTCTTTGAGCATGTACACACATGGATGCATAAATAGACACACGTGTAAATTGAAAAGGATTTTTGTAAGAATTTTTTCTTTGTAAGAATTTTTTAAAGATTCTTTTTTGTTCATATTTAGAGATTTTTCTTTCACATTAGTCCATATTGATAAGGCAGGAACTTTCTAGAATTATGACCTAGTAAGAGGCAAGATGTTGCTTCTTGATTTGTCCTCCCTTGTTGCCCTCCAAGAGCAGAAGATGGAGGGACAGCCACAGCATCAGGAGGTAACACTGACGCAAATCTGCTAAGCTCGCAAGGGAAGAAAGTGCATAGGAAATGACCTCAGAGGTCTCAGCCGCGACCTGGGTTTGGAGGTAAGAGCAGTCTCTGCAACCGCAGAGTTCACGCCTGCTCCGCGTGCAGTGTGCCCAGGTATCTGCACGCTAACTGCCCCATGAAAAACGAGAGCACACAGTACTCCAGAGCTCACCCCTGAGCCCGGCCCAAAGAGTAGAGCCTGGGAAGTGTGGGGGCACGAGTTTCCAGAATCCGGCTTCAGTATCCTCGCCTTTGGAATTTGCTCCTGTGACCACTGCAAAACTACTGAGGATAGAAGAGGAATGACCCTCAAGAGAAGGGAATGTACCGAGTCCCGAGTCTCCAGAGGGTCCCCAGCGGAAGCCTGGGTGAGGAATGCAAACATCTTCAGGAATGGGGAGGTTCAAAAAGGGTGCCGCCGCCCCCCNCCCCGACCCTGAGACAGCCCAAACTCCACTAGATCCCAGGATTTGGGGGAGGAGGAAGACAGAGTCAAGAAGCAAATTTTAAAGGAAAAGCATTTTGGAGGGAAGACAAAAGAAGGCAGAACCAATGGGCTACTTTAAACCATCATGACCTCTTTTCTTGCCTGCTTGGGAGAAAATGCAGCCGGTGGGGCAGTAGGCAAGAAAGGAAAACACATCAGGTCACCTTCCCCGAAGGTCATGGAGCAGGCAGGCAGCCACATCTGGGATATAAATAGCCCAGAGAAACTGAGCTCCACAGTGCTCAGGACCTGAAAGCCCCCAACTCCGGAGACACCAAGAAACAGGCCGCCTGCGGGGGCTTCCCCCTGCAGCTTCTTAGGGACTGCAAATGAGAAGGAAGTGTCATTCCGTCTCCTCTCTTGCCCTTCTGCAAAGTGTACACCATGGCCTAGGTGTGTCTGTTTAAACCTTGTCTCTAGATTTAGGGAAGGAAGAAGGGCTGGGTGTGGCAAGGCAGATAAGCAGGTGACAATGATCAATATGTGTATTTTTAAATTTTTGCAAAAAAAAGACCACAAAAAAGAATAGGGCTGACTTCAGTTACCCATCCACAAGTCAAAGGAAGTTTTAGAGGGGTTTAGAGTCAGAAGAACCAGGGTCCAAACATGGACAAACCACTAAACTCTTCTAGACCAGTTTCCTCATTTGAAATAGAGACAATCGTCCTGAATTAAATAATGCATTGGAAATTCTTAACCAGTAAATACCAGGCAAGTGCTGTTATTTAATCCTGTGTGTTAAGTGGGAAAGCATGTTTCGAACTTGAGCGGTTCTGGGAGACAAAATTGGATCAAAGGTCTTCCAAATACAATCCCCCAAAGGACAACGTCCTTCTTCCTTAGTTGCCCCATCTTCCCAGTTCGGCCAATTCTCTCTGGGTAATGGTCTTGTGCTGGGCGGGGCTGGGGTTTCTCTCCCCTCACAGGCTGTCACCCTGTAATGTTTGTTCTGCTTCCTTCCTTTCCAAAGTCTAGCAGATTAGATTGCTGAGTGCCGTCCAGCTTACCAAGACAGACAAGAAAGTGAAAGTAGGGTGGAGAGAGATCACCAAGAGCAACAGCCAGCCCAAAGTCCTAGCAACCAAGCACTTAGAGAGGGCAGAATAAAGAAAGCCTTGTTGCTTTCTGAGACCCCAAAGCTGTGGTCCAAGTCAAGTTAAATCTGAGCCATTCAAGCCTACAACAGGAGTATTGCCCAGCTGTGCACCTGCATGACAACGCGACAGGAAATCAAAGAGGTGTTGCACTCCTGCTGTTTTGTCTGTCTAGTGTCCTGGCACTTTCAGCACACACCTGGGAGGAAGGCAGTGATGCTCTCCCGGGGCTTGACTGAGCAGCTAACGCTGGTCTTCCTCGCCCACCCTCTCTGGGGCTGAGAGGTGGGGGGTCGCGAGGTAAGCTCTCTGTCATTGAGGTACATCCTGCCGCCCCTTTCCCACAATTGCAGGTTCACTTCTTCAGTAGGCAACAACCAAACCCCATGTGTGTTCCGGATTGATTCTGTCCCCCCCACCAGGAAAATACCAAGCTGAAGAGAACGCGTTCAGCTCACCATGATGACGTGAGGAAGATTGCAGGCCCTACTTCCTTACACAGAAGAGAGAAGAAGCAAGCGCCAATGTAAGGGAAGAGAAGGGTTTGCAGTCACCCTTCACCAAACAGCAGGCCATTTGGGCAAACACGCGAGCTATGAGGTGGGTAAGGATATCCACTGTCACGCAGCTAAAACTCCACTAGGAATACTACACTCTTTAAAAGAAGAAGTTTGCAAAAACAGACAAAGGACTCTCAGTCGAAAGACAACAGCTAGAGGAAAGCCCTGTGACTCGGTTTGACGTCCTATCTGTTCCTCCGTTTGCTCTCAGCTATAGCTTTCATTCATTTGCTCAACAAACGTTACTCTCGCTAGAACCCTGGCTCAGGCAGCACCTAAGGGAAGCTAAGATCTGCCATGACGACTGCGCTGCTCACAAACCGTCCTCTGGCCTCTCCAAACACCAGGGCCTCCAGCTTGGTAGTTTAGGGGCTCTGCACAGCCAGGGATCTTCACTAGTCTCCTGCCCGCTCCCTAAAAACGGGGTTGAGCTTCTCGCTCACTGCTCCTCACTCACTTCGTTCTTAGTACCCAACAAGTCAATAGATGCGACCAAGGTGACGATAAAACTTCTACCCCTTCCAACGTCTCTTGCTTAGCTGTTGCTGAAAACTCTGTCCTTCTCCTGGGAAGAAGGTAGACAACAAAGAACGGGGGAGGGGGGACGACTTGGAACTTCAGCCCCAACTGCAAAGCAAGTGCCCCCCACCTCAGGAGCCACTGCTGGTTCAAAGGACCCCTCCCCCCCGGCCCGGGTCCTCATCTAGTGTTTATACTCCCCTGAAAAACTTTGAGTCCTAACCAGGACAGGAGTTACAATGGGAAGATGCTCAAGAAGGAAGGAAGCTTTTAAGGTGCAAGACTCGGGGCACGATTGCCTGGGGCAGAAGCGAACAAGGTGCCCTGGGAATGCCCTGATATTTTTTTCTTCCCACACTACCTAGCCTCATCCCTCCTTTCTTTCTCTTTTTTCTTTTAAATTTTAACAACATAGTCTCCGAGACTGAGCAAGACAGGCAAGCGAGGACGCTGAAGAGGACAGAAAAAACAAGCTTCCCCTCGAAAGGGTTACCTAACCTAGCACCGACCTGCCTTTTCCACCAAGTCACCTCCATTGCCAGGAATGCCAGAAGCCCGTGGCGGGACCAGACGAAAGGAGGAGTCTCCCCGGGGGGGACACTCTAGGCCCGCCAAGTTAAAAATGAGTGAGAAGGAGAAGGAAGAGACTCTAGCACCCAACTCGTGCCAGAGGGACTTGCCTGGGATGTTCTCTGTGCTCCTCCCCTACCCGCTGCCTGGGCAGTTCTTGCGGGGCTACTACCCCGGCGCTAGAACCAGGGAGAAGTTTCGCCGCTGCAAACGTGAGAAAATGCAGCTCCGCAGGACACCGCCCCCACACGCCCCACCCCACAGCCCGACCCCTGGCGGTGGCGACCTTGGTCACCCTGGAGGAGCCAGTGCTCGGAGGAGTGGCTGCCCTCGGGGTTTTCCTGGGAGCTAGGGAGGTCGCCAGCTTCGGGCCACCTCCGGTCGCCGTGCACCACCCGGACTGGCGCCACCAAGCCCGCGGGCCCCACTCCTCTCGGTCAGTGCCCCGGCCCTTGAGCCTCTCCACCCGACTCACCGCGCTGTGCGCAGCAAGGGTCGCATCGGGTCCCAGGGCTCTGCGCCTCGGGGCTGCGGCTCCCCGCCCGTCCTGCTGCTCTCTTCTCCCCCACCCTCTGCTGTCCTCCACTCCGTCTCGAATCTTTTTTCCGGGTTAATTACGTTTCGCATTAAAGCAAAACCCAGCCCCGGATGTGAGTACAATGCTCCGCGGGCCTCTGGGGGAGGAGAGGGGTGCGGGGACCGCGCGCGGGGACGGCAGAGGGGTTGGCGGGGAGAGCGGGGTATGTGGCCCGGTCGCAGCAGGTGTCCGCGCTGGGGTGCAGGACCGGCACTTCCCGAACCTACTCCGCAGGGCGCAACCCGCCCAGCCGGTGGTGGCCCCAGAGTGCGAGGGGGCGTTGGGTTTAGGGGTGGAGAGAGGAGCGCATAGCCCTGAGATCTTCAGTGCGCCTGGGAATCCCAACGGGCTACGGGCGCTCTGACCCGGCTTGCCCGGCCCTTGTCGGAGCATGGAGCTCAGTGGGAAACAGAAGCCTGGATTTGATAGGTTAGGCCTAGGGTGACAGGACAGAACTCCTGCTCCCTCACCCTGCAGCCACACAGCAACCCATAGGTATCAATTCCATGCCCGATGAGGAAACCGAGACTCCGAGATATTAGGTAACAGGCACTGGGTCCCCAGTCAGTAGAGGGCAGGTCTGTCCGGTCTGACACAGGCCTTCCTCGTGGGGACATAGCCATTTAAATATAAGTAAAGCCAGGCGGACAACATCCGAAACCTAAATATAGTGGATTCACCCAGGGACTGGGCACAGAGGGATGCGGCTTCTGGGGGGATGCTGACGTCAGCCCCACGGGTCCAAAGAGTCCTGGGAGGAAGCAGCGTGAAATTCGTCCCGGGAGGGTCTGCAGGACCAGGCCTGGATTCGCGGGTCGGGAGCAAAGTCCAGCCCACAGCAGAGCTGTGTAGAGCCGGTACCAAAACCTGGGGGGCGAGGGCCACAGCCAGGTGAGCCGGCAGGAAGGCGGGACAGCCCGCAGCACACGCCCCGAAAGCTCCAGTGATGAAACCGCAGGCGCTTCCTCTTCTATTTTGATTGCCAAAGCGAAAATAAGCCGCCCAGTTCGCTCAGATGTGAAAAAAGACGTTTGCTTTAGAACATTCTGCTCTGAATGAGGAAGGAAAAGACACAAGGTTGAGGGGGGAGCCATTTCCCTTGAAATAAACATCAACGCCAATTTTGCGCATTCGTAGAGGTCTGTTGCCCTGCACATGGGCTTCAGGCAGCCTTACCCCCAAGTTGGGTAAATCCCAACCGGCTCCCATCCCCTAGGCAGCTTGTGATCTGCGACTTGCTCAGTGCCTCAGTTTCTACATCTGGGTTAGTGAGTCAATTCTTGCGAAGTGTTTCTTTCCAACACAAACGTGCGTTGTGGTGTGTGTGTCTGTGTGTGTTTTCTTTTCTTTCTTTTTTTATAACGAGATGGTCATTTTTACCGTAAGAGGAGCATAACTCTTTGGAGGTTGGGGGTGAATTCGTACTAGAAGTCATCAGCTTGGGTCGGATTTGCTGAATGACTGCTGCCCGAAAATCCCACAGGAAAGATGGCTTAGCAGCAATGCAGTGCAAGCGTCAGATTTCATGGTATGGTTCCTATTAAAACCCATTAAACTGCTCCTGTGGGGCCTGCCTGACTCACCCATCACAGGCCCACAAATATCTTCTGAGCACTACTGTATTGACGGCCTGGGAGGGAAGAAGCCAAAGGCCTCAATTTCCTCCACAGACAAGATGGGAGCCTGTACCCTTCGAGATGGTGCGAGGAATCTACCTTCAATATTTCGGAGAGCCAGAAGATCCTCTGTGACCGGCAGGGATTCTCACGGGCTGAGCTTTGAGTGAGCCCAAGAAGCAGTTTAGGTCAGCTTTACTCTCTGAGGGAGGGCAAGACTGGGAACTGAAGCAGGGTCCTCACTGGCAGCCCCATTAGTGCCGCCTCCGTCCCTGGTAGGAGTTAGATATTTTCTGCGCTGAATCCAGTTCTATTTCTAAATCCTGGGTTTCCCAGGCTTCTCAGATAGTCCCTTCTGCCTGCTCTAACAAGTACCAACAAACTAAACTCGCTAGAGTCCGTCTCTATGTCTGTCTCTCCTAAAATACATATCCCGGGAATTACACCGTTGTAATCAATTTAAAATGCACATGTGGTGACATTCAGTGGCACATTTGTCACCACGGTACGGTTCCAGACACTTCATCTCTAAAGGTGACCGCGAAGCATCCTCTCCTCCCTTCTCCCAGCCTTGAGTAGTCACTAGTTTGCTTTCCATCAAGTCTACATCTATGGGACATTTCGTATGAGGGAAGTCACATGGCAGAGGCTTTTGTATGTAGCTTCTCACATGCTTGGCCTTTCTTGATAAACTCATTTTGAAATCTTTCATAGTCTGACCTGACGCATTAACTTTGGCTCTCTGCAGTAACCCACCAATGTGAGTCTTACCTATAGGGGAGGGGACATGAAAGACAACCTTTTACGTAAATTATTGTGGTACCCTCACCGGATCAGCGCAACATAAAGTTCCAAAATGTGTTTGAGGTTTTGCAGCTAGTTAGCGGTTTCAGGGCTTAACTTCTGCTAGATCTTCCAACAGAGAAACTTGCTCTGAAAATGGGAATATCTAGTCAGGACCTAAGAATCAAAGCAGCCCCATGTCTAACACGGCTATTTTATAATGTGCTTTCTATTTTCAAAGCTTGTGAACTAGGGAAGCTAATGACATCAAGTGGCCAGCCAGTGTTACCTCTAGGGAGCTGTATTAGCCTTTGCCCTCAGAGGTTCCTATTATTAAGGTTCTGAGCTGCAGCTGGGGCCACTTGATGAGACCAAAGTCAATTCACTCGGTCTTCTTCAAAACAGTTTGTTTTTGCCCAGAGATAAACTGTTCCCAGACCACATAGTGTACCTCCAAGATTCAGAGACCTTTTTTCTAGGTAACTATTATTTTAATAGTGAAGTGCCAATAAAGTAATTGCACTGTACAATTCTAAGATTACTTAAACTATTATTATTCTGCTCAGGTTTTGGACCATTTATTTTTCTTCCTATATACATTCTATTTTCTCCTTTTTAGGGATACACTGTTAAACGCTTACACATATTTCCCAATTCAGGCTCTCAATGCCAGGAACCAATATTTTCCTATTTGGGGTTGGAGAACTGGCTACTACAATACAAAGATGAAGCTTGAGTATGGAGCCCAGCAGCCTGATGCCAGTGTCTGCCTTCCTTCCCCTGAGCTACATTGTCATGTGATGGGCCTTAAAAAAGGCCTTGGGACAGAACCCAAGACTCCTCCCCTCAGTCCTAGTCATCATATTTCCATCTCATCTACAATGACATATTGAAAGGCATATCCTAAAGGAAGTGATGGCGTCAAAAACACAATGATTTGCATATGCAAATGTGTCTATGTGCATATTCTCATTGCAGCATTGCTCACTATGGGAAGAATTAGAAATCATTTAAGGGATAGGACAGATCAACACTGGTGCATGTGTACACTCCTCTTTTCTTTCTTTCTTTCTTTCTTTTCTTTTTCTTTTGGTTTTTCGAGACAAGGTTTCTCTGTAGCTTAGGAACCTATCCTGGAACTAGCTCTTGTAGACCAGGCTGGCCTCAAACTCAGAGATCCACCTGCCTCTGCCTCCTGAGTACTGGGATTAAAGCAGTGTGCCACCACCACCAAGCTAATTATTTTTATTCTATGTGTATGAGTACATTCTTATACTGTGCCTTGACCAAGAAAGAATACAGTTTGGTTGGTGATGTGGGATTGGTTAATAAAGAAGGTGCTTTGGGCCTATTACAGTACAGAATAGAGCAAGGTGAGAATTCCAAGCAGAGATAGAGGAAAAAAGAAGGTGGAGTCAAAGAGAGGCCATGTAGCTGCCGAAGGAGACACTGGAACCTTACTGATAAACCACGAGTCTCGTAGTAAAATATATAATAATGGAAATAGGTTAATTGAAGATTTAAGAGCTAGCTAACAATACACCAAAGTGATTGGTCAAGCAGTGTTTTAATTAATACAGCTTCTGTGTTATTATTTTGGGTCTGGGCAGCTAGGTATGAATGAGCAGACTATTTCTACAGGTCGAGAGCATGATTCAGTAGTACAGCACCTACTAAGAAAGCATCAGGAAGCGCCAGGCCTCAGCAAAGGAAGAGCTAGAGGGAGAGGGGAGGAGAGAGGGAAGGGAAAAGAAGAAATCCTATTTTAAAACATTACAAAGCTGTATATGCAATATAAAATATAAATGTGAGTGATTTATTCCAAATTTTTTAAATAATTTGTTTTTATTTTATGTGCATTGGTATTTTGCCTGCATGTATACCTGTGAGAGGGTATCAGATCTTAAAGTTACAGACAGTTGTTCACTGCCATGTGGTTGTTGGGAATTGAACCTGGGTCCTCTGGAAGAGCAGTTAGTGCTCTTAAGCACTGAACCATCTCTCCAGCCCTTATTCTGAATTCTTAATCACGGTTCTCTTTGAGCAAGCAGAGGGGCTATAACTGTAGATTTCACTTCTAAGATATATATTCTGCAGTGTTTTTAGGGTTGTGTGCATTCACCCATGTGTTGGCACACATGAATGTGTGTATGTGCATGTGTATGCATGTGTGTATGTGTGCTTGTGTGTGGAAACCAGAGATTGCACATCTCTTGATCCCTTTCATTTACTCAGGTACCACCGTGTCTCACTGAATCCTGATTCAGCTAGTCTAAATAAAGAAGCTTGCCCCAGGAATCCCTCGTCTCTGCTCCCAAGTGGTGGTTCATTATTAGGGCACAGTGCTTACCCAGCTCTTCTGTGGGTCCTGGAGATCCAAACTCCAGTCCTCATGCTTAGGCAGCAAATGCTTGCCTTCACTGAGCTCACTCTCTAGCGCATACTTATTTTATTTTTTTTGCAGAAATGCATGTGTGTATCTAGTTATCAAAAGAACAATAGTTAAGTTTTAATAAAAGTTGGGACTGGAGACGTGGCTCTGTGGTTAAGAGCACTGACTATTTCCTGGGTTCGATTCTCAGCACTCACATGGTGGCTCACACATAACTGTCAGTTACCTCCAATTCCAGGGGATCTGGCACCCTCATACAGACATCCAGGCAGGCAAAACACTAATGTGCATACATTTTTACAAATAAATAAGTTTTAAAAGAATTTAAAAGTTCTATGAGATGGAAAATCAGATTGCAGTCCTCAGAGGCACCCCCTTGAGTAGGGAGGGACTTATAGGATGGGGAAGGAGTTAGGGTAACAGACCGAGGCACGCAGAGTAACAGACCGAGGCACACAGAGTAACAGACCGAGGCACACAGAGTAACAGACAGAGGTACACAGAGTAACAGACAGAGGCACACAGAGTAACAGACAGAGGTACACAGAGTAACAGACAGAGGCACACAGAGTAACAGACAGAGGCACACAGAGTAGGGGAGGGATTTGAGGGAGATGAAGAGCCAGATATGGATGGGGATACTAAGGAAACAGGACCTTGAGAAGTCCTTGAAGGATGGCATGTACAAAGGCGAAAAGCTATTGAGAGAGAGAAGAAAATTTGGGATTGAAAATGATCAAATGCAGACTGAGAAGATAGTCCAGTTGGTTAAGTGCTTGCAAGCATGAGGACCCAAGTTAGTAAAACTGGACAGAACAGTATGTGCCTATGATCCCAGCCCTGGGGATTTGGAGACAGGAGGAGCCCTGAGGCTCTCTTGCCCAGTCTACCTGAATCAGGAAACCCCATGTTCTATAAGAAACCCTTTAAGGGCAGTGGGGGAGGTGAAAACTGACTGACGAAGACACTTGACATCAGCCTGTGGCCTCCATGTGCTCATATATTCATGAACACACATGTACATATTAGTGTAATGCCTATACACACAGAGAGAATGATCAAAGGCGAAAGTATTGGTGCGCAGACTCCAGTGGGGAGTGCACTGAACGGTTCGAAGGAAACACAGGAGTTACCCTTTTGGAGGCTGTGAGAAAATGCCTACCAAAAGCACATGAAGGAAGCAAAGGAGAGAGGTTGGGAGGGAAGTCCTGGAAGCCGGAACTAGAGGCCTGTCACACTGCACCCACAGTCAAAGCGGAGGGGTGAATGTTTGCGCTCAGTTCACAGGCTTCTTTCTATTCAGCCTGGGACCATACCCATGGAATGGTGCACAGCCCATGGAATGGTGCCACTCAACTGGCCCAATCTAGAAAGTCCTTCACCCACATGCCCAGACCTTTGTTTCCATGGTGACCCAAAAATCCCATCTTGTTGACAATTGTTGGTCATCACTCAGGTGCAAGGAGGAGTTTAGTGGGAACAGCCAGGAGACAGGGCACTACAGAGTCACACAGTGCTGAGCCAAGGCATAAACAAAAGCAACACACCTTCAAATTATATTCCCAAGAGGACACAATCAGAAAGAAACAGGAAATAATCCCATAGCTGGTGGTCATTTAATAACCAGCATCAACATGCAAGGGTTTGACTCCCTGTCTGTGCTGTAGGAATTCCTACCGCCAGTAGCCTTTAAGTTACCCACCCATTTGGGCGTGGCCTCTTATACTATTAATGCTGATGTAAAGCATAGGACCGACCGGCCTATCTTCTGGCTGACGGATTCGGTCGCTGTTTCCCTGTTGGAGCAGAGGACTGTGATCTGTGAGTCTACCCCTAAATAAATAACCCTCTACTATACTCAATTCTGAGCTAGTGTGGGATTTCTTCTAAGTGTCCTTCTTCATCTGGCACCCAATGTGGAGCCGGAACCCATGATCCTGAGATTGAGTCTTGTGTTCTACTGACTCAGAACCAAGCTAAGAAGGGGAAGGGAGCCCAGAACCAGATCAAGAAGGGAGAAGGGGCCCAGAACCAGCCCAAGAAGATAGGCAGAGCCCAGAACCAGGTCAAGAAGAGGAGAGAAGGGGCCCAAAATCAGGGAAAAAGGGGGATGGAAATCCCAATCAAGGCAAAAAGGGGGAAGGGGCTCCCAATCAGAGCAGAAAGACTAATGCAGTTGCTAATCAGGGCACAAAGACAGAGGGTGTCTCAAACCAAGGAAAAA
>LOJH01010356.1:0-16520 GCA_001685095.1 Ellobius talpinus
CTGGTATCTCAGCAGCTATTGGCTGAAGGAGCAGAAGGAGCTCCCGCAACAGCCTCATACAGTTAGGCAGATGAGACCTTAAATTCAATCTCCCGACAGAAAGGAAGAGCGAGGGGAGGGGAATGGGAAAAGTTATTGAACATAAAATAGTACTAATGCTGTGGTTACAAGTTGGATAAGAGATTTATGTCATCATGGTCTAAAATTGGAAAAGAACCACCTCTTAATAGAGAAGCTAGCCGGGCTGACAGGTGTAGACAGTATTTGCCCAGCATACATTGAGATGGACCTCTGGGTTTGATTCTCAGCACTGCCTAAATGGGAATGGTGGTCCATAGCTGTTGTTTCACCATTCAGGAGGTGGAGGCAGGAGAACCAGTTCGGTGTCATCCTCAACTAGATAGTGAATGAGTCCTAAGAGACAGGAAGGAGGGAAGAGAAGGTGTGTGTGTGTGTGTGTGTGTTTACATGCATGCTATGTAGACCCCAGGCTAGCCTTGAATTTAGGGCAATCGTGCTCCAGCCTCTAAATGTTGGTTATTAAAGGAGTGTGCTTGCATGTCCATCTTGTGTGTGTTGCTAGAGACTGAAATCAGGACCTTACCCATGCTATCCTCAGCTCTAAATTTGCCCTTCATTATTTTTCTGCCAGTAACTGTATTGTATGCCTGTAATCCCTGCACTCCAGAGGCAGAGGTAGTGTGTTCTTAAATTTGAAGGCAGCCTTGGGCCAGTGGGAGGGCTCAGTGGATTTGTACTCAGTACTTGCTGTAAACAAACATACATGGTCAAAAGGGAAAAGCTTACAGCTACTCATGTGCTAGTGCCAGAGGACAACCTAGGATGACACAAGACAACCCTTTCTCCACCTTTCCAGGTCCCAGTCAGGGTGGCTAGAGCATGCTCTGTAGGAAATAGATTTTGTGACTCAGAGCAGAGGGTAGGCTCCATTCCTTCATGTGATAGCTGCAAGCAGGGCTTCTACTGGGTGGAATTTTTAAGTAACCACATTGCAGCTTCGAGTCTTCCCATTCGGCATTACTATACTGACACTCATTTGGTTATTTTTATGTATGTATATGTATGTCCATCTGTGTGAGTGGATGGCACGTATGTGTGGTACCCATGGAGGCCCGAAACAGGCATCAGATCCCTTGGAGCCAGAATTACAGCTGGGTACTAGGAACTGAACTCAGGTCATCTGGAAGAGCACCACCACATCTCGAAGTGTGCTTAACCACCGAGCAAGATTCTCCAGCCCAACAGGTGTTTCTCGTGCATAGTTCCAACATGATTAGAACTCAAGAGATGAGGGCAGAAACAACAGAACCCCTCAAAACCCAAAATGTATCCCCGCTAAATGGACTCCGCATTAAGTCAAACAGAAACATGAAGCAATCAAACTGACTCCTCTTAGAAAGCAAAATAATTTACACAAGCCTAGTTCACTGCTATGTTCAGATACTTCTGTGGCAGTCCCCATGCTGTATGCTATCTAAGACTCACACAAAGGGCCTTGGTAGTAACATTATCTTAATGATCTTACAATATCAGCAGGTCACTAGTGCCAAACTCTTTTACAATACCACCAGCAAGACAGGTAAAATGAGAGGGAGCTGGTTAGGGAAAGCCAAGCAAAAGAAAATAATTCTTGATTTGTACCCTCAAGTGGATCAAATATTTCCATGAGAGGTCAGAAAACAATGTTAAAACCCAAGTAGGGCTGGGGAGATGGCTGCCAGTAAAATGCTTGCTGTGCTTTTGTGAGGACAGGAACTCAATCTCCAAAGCCAGTGTAAAGTCACATGATGGCACATGCCTGTACTCTCAGCAAGGGGGAAGCAGTCAGGAGCACCCCTGGGCTTTGCAGGCCAGCCTGTCTAGCCAAATAAAATCCAAGTAGTTGCAGGAGCTGTGCTTTAAAGCAACAGTGGTTCCCTTGGTGGTGAAAAGGACTAAAGTAAAGGGGCTTGGAACAAGATGGGCATTCTCATGTGATTCAAGTCACATCTCTGTGTGCATGTGTGTGATGTGCGCACAAGTGTCCATGTATGCCTTGTCTATAGCCAAAACTCCACTAGGGTAACTTAAAACAAAATAGGAATTTATTTACAATAGCAAAGATGTCAAAAATAACAGGAACAATATATAACAAATCCAAGAATTATTTTATGAAAAAGGCAAACAATATATACATGAAACAAAAGATAAAACAAAACTTAATTTTGACCTCCTAAAAAGCTGTAAAATGCAGCATAATGTCCTTTTTATTATGAATTACTTTAGTAACTCTGGGCCAATTAGACACACACACACGAACACACAATTTTCAGTCCTCTTAATCAAGTCTTCCTACCTTTGAGGAATGCAACATTGGGGGCTACGTAAGAGTAGGAGGTGTAAGCTATTCAGATGTGCACTGAAGGATATACTTAGTGACTGGCTCAGACTTTTACAGAAAGGATAAAGCAAAAGTCTCGGAGGCCTAATTTACTCTCACTGTGCCATCTCTAGCTGCTCTTTTGAGCTTCCTACTAGACAAAAACGTCACACTAAGCAATTTTTAGGTTCCTCAAGTGCTCTAAGCTCACTTTCACTAAACTTGAGCATGCAACAGAATCACTGGGACAGCTTCCTAAAACTCAGGCTGCTGGGGCTTGTGCCTTGTCCCAGTTCACTGGGGACTGGCATAGGGCAGAGAACTTGTGTCTTTAACCACATCCCAGGAGATTACCATGCTGCCAGGCTTTACTCTGACATCGTTCCTCCTTAAGATGCTCACTGATCCTGCTTTTCCTTACACAAATATAAGATTTTGCAGGAAATTAATAGAGAGATACCGGGCAACAATAGGGCCACATATTTTAGCAGAATGAGTGGGATCACATTTTCCAGCAAGTCCTGGTTTTGTCAGACTTAAGACTGACTGTGATGTCCACCATTCTCTTGGACATTCACCTTAAGTTTTGGTTATTTGTTACCTCTTAGGCCAACACTGGTTCTACATCACAGAGTCTCATTGAAAAAACTCAAAAGTGCTGCAAATTTTTCTCATGAATCCTGACAACTTTTACCCAACTTGTAATTTTCACTACTACAGTGACCATCCTCCAGCATATTGGGTTCTACTAGAGGCCTCCAACCTGGGCACAAATGGGCAACTCAAAGGTAGGGCTTCTGAATAGTGATAGTCTCCCTCAGACTAAATATGTTGCAAATTGATAATAAAACAAATTTTAAGTGCTTTCAAAACCCACTTTATGCACAGGTAATTTCTAACAGGAATCAGAGATGCTAATAAAACAAATCATTTACAAAGATAAAAAAATGAATTTCAAGGACAAGCTCATCAAAGGACTCACCAATCACCTCTTAACGTCTCTGTAATGTTACTTGCAAATTCACAGGACTGAAATATCAGTATTTGCATCCAAGTCACAAAATTCAAAGCAATCAAGCATTTTGCATTCCACTGCTGCATAAAAGGAATTAAGAAATAGGGGGATGAAAATAATCCACTGCTTTTGATGTTTATTAGGTTTACAAAAACTGTACATTTTCTTTCTTAAGAAAAAGCATTAACTTAGTACTGGTATCAAATAGACTGAACATTCGTTAACAGGAAAATATTCTGATTTTTATTTTTGCACGTTATTCTCAAGTACACAATTACAATAATGTCACACATCCCCTATATGATTTTCTTTTTATGTATTTTACTTTTTTTACAAAGTATACAGAGGGAGGGACAAACAATATTTAATAGGATATTTCTACAGAACAATAACTTATATTATGTCCTTGTAAAAATCTGTACCTCTTTAAAACATTTAACTGAAACATCTTTTTAGCTTTGCTAATCAAAATTGTTTTAAGAATTAAAACTAGGCTGTAACTAATGTCAGTACATAACAGTGACTACTTCATTTTCTCTTTATACAAACACATCTTATATTCACTTGACCAAACCCTTAAATACCTTTTAAAGACTTCAATATTGTGCTTTAAAAAAAGAAAAGAACTGTATATGGTTCCAGATCATGTAAAGAGAAATATAAAGTGTGTAAAGTGTTGTGTTCCTTATCTTTCAGTTTATTAAAAATATGTTAAATGATTCAATCATTTATATTTTCTGTACTGATTGTAGATAATTTTTAAATGTCATAAATTTCAATGTTAGGTGTTTAAACTACTTCTGGGGAAAATAATAAAAGTAGATTTTTAAAGTTCTCACAAAAAAAAGACAGAGCTTTCAAGAATAACAGGGCATAAATCAAATCATAGTTGAGTTGTGATGCATTTTTAAAGCACGTTGCAGAGGCTACAAAGGCGAAAGAATTCCCTATTGGATGGGAAAGCTAGGGAATCCACGCCTTGGCTTTGACTGGCATTGAGGATGGAGTTCATACCAGCCTTAATAATTTGATTTAGAACTAGACTAAATCAATCTAGCACTTCAGAGGTTTGCCAAACACCAAATATTCAAGACATCTAACCCCAAAAATATAAACTTTTGAATACAAATATTGATGATTAAGAGAAAGATGAAAGGTAAAAACCTAACGGCACAAAAGGGATGGAGCACCATAATGAGGCGGCAAGGCAGCTATCGAGTGGGAAGAAAACTTCTAAGTCTCCCCATGATGTGCCAGACCCGTGTGCCAACAGCCAATTCCAGGGACTCTAGAAACTGTTTTCCAAAAGACTTAACAAAATCTCAGTAACCAACTTCTTTTTACAAATTTTTTTTATCAGCAATCAGTCCTATGTTACAAACTGCCAGCTCTCAAAAACAAACTGTGAAAGACTTGGTGAGGATCCACATGAGGCCTCAGACTGTTCACACACTTGGACCACACCTCTATCATGTAATCCAAGACAACTGAGTGTTAAGGTTTTTCAGGTTAACTAAGAACTAACAGAGCAGGCTCAACTTGCCAAGTCTAAGTCCTTATTAGCACCCGTTCTCTGGTCCATGGAGCCATCACTCCCTTTCTGTCCCTCTCGCTTGGTCAGACAAGAGTTCTCTCTCCGATTTCTCAGAACCAAGGGATTCCTATCTAGATACCCATTAGCTTTTCAGAAAAATATAAAGGCATGGAGTTGAAACTGTATGAAAACATTGTATCTATAAACATCTTAACCTCTATTTTTTCAATTATTTTTCAATTACCAAAGATATTTAAAAGAAAATACCTTTACTCTTTAAAAATACTAGTGTCCTTATTTTCCTTCTAATTCTTCACCTGAGTAGTCTCTCTGAAGAGCAAGACTTACAGAATGCTCTCTCTTGCATCCCTGGATCTTTCATGTTACTGTAAATTTAATACTTTTCATTATAGATTTTAAGCAACTACTACTGGGGGTTGTGTGTATAAGTATGTAAAATAAGCAATACACACAGATACATGTTACATATATATGTGTATATATAGATAGATATATATAATTCAGGGTACATTTACATATATAAAGTTGCAAAAGATCCTATGAGCCACAAGTTACCCCTAGGAGATTCCAAAATGCAGTTCCTCAGTTAAATTTCATTTGTAGCACACAACCATTCCAAGACAAAGCAGCACAGACAGAATAATCAAAATACAACAGGATCAAGCAAAAATTTCCAACAAGTTTTCCTAAAAGTTTACTACACTGACAAAAGATAGTCTAAAGAAAAAAGTATATTTTGTCCACTAAAAAGAAAAAAAAAAGTAAACACAAACCCAGCCACTGTTCTTTTACTCAGCAATGCCAGGGACACGAAAGTTCATATGGAAACTTTCACTGTCATATAACCTGCAAATAGTAAGCAAGACAAGGAAATGACTTCCATGTTATGATCATGAGACCTCACTGTAAAAATCTCCCGTTCCTATTAGATATCTCTGACAATTTTATTGTGAGAAATTTGTGAGAAAAAAATTAAGTCAACATGAAGACCTTCAGTTACCAATGCAAAGTTACCATGAGTTATATGGTCTTAGAAGAGTACCATCAAGGTAAGCAAGGTAAATATTTTAAAATAAATATAAAACTTCTAAGATAGAAAACTTCAGTATAGAACCAGGGATTACTTTAGTAAAAGCAACTAATTTGTTGCTGCGTTTCCCCATGTATTAAACAAACTGAATAGAATTCAGAACACACTATTGAACGAAATGTAAAAACAAAAGTCAACTAGAAGCAATAATTCTATTTGTACACGCATAAATCAATTTGATACAGTATTGTATGTGAACAAGACTGATTGGCTTTTAAATGAATTTTCTGTTTCAAGGCCAGTTTCTCTGCAAACATCGGTGAAGACTACTGTTAGGGCAGGCCAACTTCTTTATGATGGCGCATTATGTGCTGGTTCTTTTCCGAGGGTCTCCGGAATCCTTTCTTGCAGTACTCACAGCGGTGAGGGTAGTCTTTCGTATGAATGGAGATAACGTGCCGCTTAAAGCCTGAGGCATCTGTAGTGCTATATTCACAGTACTCACATTGGTACACCTTCCGGCCACTGTGTGTCTTCATATGCTTTTTAAGCTCACTCTGTTGCCGAAATCCCTTTCTACACCTCTTACACCTAAATGGAAGGTCCTTTGTATGAACCGAGAGAATATGGCGACTTAGCACAAACGGATCTGCAATCTTAAAGTCACAATGTCTACACTGGTGCATCTTTTTACCCTTGTGGGCAGCCACATGTTTCTTGAGTTCTGAAGGCCTGTGAAAGCCTTTATCACACATATCACACTTATGAGGATAGTCCTTTGTGTGAACTGAAATTATGTGTCGCTTCAAATCACTTGAGTTGGAACTCTTGTGGTCGCAATGCAAACACTGGTGTGTTTTGCTCTCTTGATGGATAAGAGCATGTTGTTGCACCTCTTTGGTATCTGAGAAAGTCAGAAGACAAATGTCACACTTGAATGGCATCTCTTTACTATGCTTAGTTTTTACGTGTGTTTTCAAGTTAGAAGAGTCTGCAGACCTGTATTCACAGTACTGGCATTCATAGGGCTTCTCCCCAGTATGGATTCGCATGTGCTTTTTGAGCTCTGACGGGTGACGGAAACCTTTGCCACACTCTACACAAATGTGAGGAAAGTTCTTGCTGTGGACTGCCAAAAGGTGGCGATTCAATAAGCCTTGTTCAGCTGTTTCGTATTCACAGAATTTACACTTGTGCATTTTGTTGGCTCCTTTTTCCTTATGCACCATTTTATGAGTAAATAAAGCCCCAGCATGAGAGAAGTGCTTTCCACACTCATCACATTCTATGGCCTTCTCTGCCTTGCTGGTTAGCTTGTGACTCTCCAGGTGATTGTGTAAACTTATCTTCTTGTTGGTAGTGTAATCACAGTCAGTACAGCGGTACTTCTTCTTGGCAAGGTGTTCAGGATGGTTTTTCATGTGCCTTTTCAAGAAACCTCTCGATTTAAACTTCTTCCCACAAATCATGCAAGGGTAGACAGTCAGGGGATGTCCATCTGGGCCAATAATTATTGCTATGAAAGGAAAGGAGCATAAGTGATCAAAACATGATAATTTGGGTTTCTTCAAAAGTCTGAATGCATAGTCAGGGGCTCCTAATTTGGGTAACAAGCTACACACTGATTTGTCATTTCCAATCTATAAGATACAGCAACCTGGCCCTAAGAACTTCGTCTACACTAACCTCTTCCATTTTAACAAAATGAATAAATTCGTAATTTCTATTGACAAGTGATGAACCCTTAAAAATTTAGAAACCCATATTCATATAGTTTTTAAACTATAATTTCTGCTTTATTAAAAAAACATTAATTTATATTAACTTACAATAGAGTAAATATATCAGTAAGATTCTTAATATGCAAATAGGTAAAAGAAATAAGTTACAACATATAAACTCAAGCATATATCCTGTTGCTCTATAAATTATGCCCATTTTTATGCTGAAATAATCATTATTTAACTATTTTTTTCCAAAATTAACACTTGCCAATATGGTTACCTTTCATTTTCATGCAATTCAAGCTTTAACTTTTTTCAACCTTCTTTGATCCAATTCCCGTTCCATTTTAATCAAGAAAAATCATTCATGAATATCACTCAATTCTGAAAATTATATTTTAAAATTCAATATAAAAAAGCTACATGTAGTCTAGCCACTAAGATGCCATCACAATACCCCTGTGGATGAACACTAGCATTTCCTGAGAGCTTGCGGAGCACGCTGCACCGTGGAACTCGCACGCCCTCACCTGTTTGGTACTGCCTGGAATCAGGTCGTCTCCTTTTCTTTGGTTTTTGTTTAGCCAGTCTGCCGAGGCCAGCAGACTCATCTATGTGCAAGAGGGCACTTGCAGTGCCATTCCGGTTTTCAATTCCATCAGAATTATTACCTAACAATGTGTATTAAAAAAACAAAATCATACAGTATTATAAATTATAAAGAATTAGGAATTCTTTATTAATCACAACAATAAAAAGCCATGATACTCATGAATGACAGAAATATCCCACTCTAAGTAATGGAGTTTTTATGAGCACATTCATTACGGCAAAACTCAAATATATGTCAGTAATGGGTTCCCATGCTGTTTCCCAAGATTTTAAAGTTATGGGCCTGATACAGTTAAGATGAAAAGTTCCAGCCTGAAACCTGTATACTGGGAAATGCCAGTATAATTTTAATTCTATTAAAAGTCAGGACAAAAAGTAGACTTTATAATCTTCCTCTACTCTCATTTAAATCAAATAATCCTTATATAGTACTAGCATTTCAGATTTCTGAAAACCTAAAACTACAAAAACTGTTTTGTTTTTTGATTTTTGTTGTTACTGTTTTTCAAGACAGGGTTTCTCTGTATAACAGCTCTAGCTGTCCTGGAACTCACTTTGTAGACCAGCCCAGCCTTAAACTCAGAGATCCGCTTGCCTCTGCCTTCCAAGTGCTAGGATAAAGGAATGCACGGACATCACCTAGCTACAAAAACTGTTTTTCAATCACAAATTCACGTCTAAAGAACTGCTCTGTGACTTACCATAAGCAGCTGCCCATGCAATTGGCATGAAGGTTTTCATTTCATTGTCATCTATTTGTTGTTCGTGCACTGCGGCTGCAGCTGCGGCTGCAGCATCCTCCTCCCCAACAATCACTTCCATATAAACTTCGTCAGCAATTTCGGCAACATCTAAGTAGAAAATACATGAACTTTTCTGATCAGGCTTAGAGAGATCAAAGGAAAGATACTTTTATTTGAACTCAGCTAATATGCAAGCAGAAAGAGTTGCAAACATTACATACCTAGAACACACCTTTTGTATAATAAACACTCAACAAATACTTGCTGACTCAGTTCTTGGTTTTCACCACAGTTTAGTTTTAAGTTAACAACACTTTACACACACACAGAGACACACACATACACACACACACACATATATATATAAATAAGATAGGTCAGTAACAATTCCCTCAGAACATGCAAAAAATAATTTCTAAAACAATGCTACTCATTTCCTTCAAATACTGACCGTTTAAAAGAGACAGGGAAAACAGAAACACATTTTCTCCCACAGAAAGGCCACCTACTTACTTAAATCTTCGTCTTCTTGCTGAGAGTCATTAACAGTCATATAAACCATCTTTTCCCTGGGAACCCGAATACTATTGTTTGGATCAAGTAGTTCAACTCCATGATCATTCTCAGGCTCACTTTCCACAATGTCTACAGTTCCACCTATCAAGGAAAACAGCAGCTCCAATAATTTATTTAAAAATTTCATTTCCACTTCTTTTTTAAACACCTTTTTCTGACACTGTTAAGATTATTTTATCTTCATAAAAAACTTCACATCTAAATAAGCTAAAAACAGACTGAAGCACTGATCAGGATGTCTAAGATGCTAAGGTTAGCAGTGGTGACACACACATCTTTAATCCCAGCACTTGGAAGGTGGATCTCAAGTTCAAGGCCAGCCTGGTCTACAAATACAAACTGAGTTCCAGGACAGCCAGGGCTGTTACACAGAGAAACCCTGTCTCAGAAACAACAAAAAGATGCTAAGGCTTCCCTCTCACCTAAGTCGTCTTCTCCAGGGTCAGCTTTAAAAATGTACACCTTGATGACTTCAGGGCAAGTGCCATCCACTTTACAAGGGTCGATTTCAGTTTCCGTGTCCATGGTCAATCCAGATGAACCATCATGTTCTATTTTACCAGCATCATCCACTAAACAAGGAGAAAAATACATCTCAAATAATAATAGAAAATGCTCAAATAGAAAGTTACTGTTTTTGAGAGTCCTGTTAACAAACATTCTCTTTAACTTGATTCACATAAAATTGGGTGCTTTTAACCTAGACAAGTAGAAGGTTAATAAATACACTTCTAGAGACTTTTAAACTGGGATCAGATATTAAAACCAGTACTACAGAAAAAATGCCTGATAACATATATTTAAATAAGAATATATTTAGCCTTTGCTAAACCACAGATAAAAGCAATCCTGTATTTAAAAATAGTCTTTGAATATTTAAGGCAAGAACCTTTAAATAATGTTCCAGTAGTAAAATGAAAAAGCATGGTCCTCATACGAATATTTTTAAGCACTACTTCATGGTTACTATTCTTGAACACATTTGATGTAATCTATTTTCATCAGAATATGCTTAAAAAAATAAGATGACTGCCAGAGAAGTATACCTCCATGAGATGGGGAATGCAAATTCTAATTCAATCTGCTTAAAACTTACAAATGCTGGCTCGATAGCACATGCCTTTAATACCAGCCCTCAGGAGTCAAAAACAGGCAGATCTTTATGATTTAAATGTCAACTTAGTCTACATGGGAGACCTTGCCCAAAGAAGCCAAAAAAAAACTTACAACATATATCTTCTATGTAAGTAACAAATATACAACTTTAACTTGTGACTTTAAGTCAAGGTCCTTGGTGGAAAGTAAATACAATATATAAATTCAAACAAACTGAAATATGTGTGCATTTGTCCTGTTTTAAAGAAAAAAAAAGAAGGGCCATATGGAAAATGGAAGAGAGAAATGAAAAAGGGCAAAAATCAGGAAAATGTTACAGAGCAAACACCACAGTTTTGTTTTGTTTTTTTGAGACAGGGTTTTTCTGTGTCATGGCCCTTGCTGGTCTCAAACTCTACCTCTGCCTCTCAAGTGCTGGGATCATCAAGGCGTGGACCACCACCACCCAGACAAACACTACAATTTTAAAAAGCTTTATAGAAATCACCAAAGTAATCAGTGTTATATATTATTTGGAAAATAAAACACAATAAAAATTATTAAAAACCAAAAATGTAATTGCTACGTAAATAACCTTCCTTATAGCACACATTACTTAGGGGCATCTCTGGCAACACAGAAAGTGTGGTAAAGGTTAATGAGAACTCAGCACCTAGAACAATTTATCAGAAAAGTTAGATTCATTAATGTAAGTCTTTCAAAGAAACACAAAAATGTTCTTTTTGTTCTAAACCCAACTAGTTCTATTTGGGCCAGCTTGCCACAAGCAGAGGGAAACAGGTCCAAGGTCTTAACAAGTTCTAGAAGCCCCAATACTCCCAGGAAGCAAGTGTCCTCCCACATATATTTGTTTTCCTTCTGGCTAGACATTTATGTTTTAACTACTTCATCAAACAGTGAGTTTCAATTATATATTTTAAGACTTCATGTTAGGCTCAATCCCTAATACTGCAAACAAAAATCCTAAAGATACTCATCTAGTATCAAATATTTGCCAATTTAATTATTTATGTAAAAATAAACATCCATCTCAGTGTGCAAATTTGATTTTGTCTTTAATAAGTGATAAAATTATACTTAAGGAAATTTCTGAAACATATTTGACTTACTAACAGTTAAAAAAAGACTTTACATTAGATATTGGGAGATACCAGTATGACAAAGTAAGACTCTACACTCCAGTGAGAGAGCAGATGATTATTTTAAAGGCAGTAACAATAAATGTGATTGCCATTTATTGACTAAGTACTATTTAATACATATTGCAAACCCTGTGAAGAAGAATACAGTACTGTTGACATTTTACAAAAGAGCAAATGGAAGTCTAGAAACATTGACTACTTGGAATTACATGGAATTTAAATCTCAAGCCACACAAATCCCAGTCCAAGTTTGTTAACTTTTAGTCTCTAGAGGAGGAGATTGATATTGGCAAAAGCAACTACATTACATGAAAAACTTGAGCATAGTGTAACATTTAAAGAGGCCACCAGAAATGAGATTTACATATTCATGACTCTTTAGGGAGTTAGTACTCCAAGACTAGGTGCTGGTGGTTCTGACCTCTGTAACATTTTAAATTCCAGATCATCTCTTTTGTAGTTTGCAACCAATATTAAAGCAAGACAGAACTCAGACTGTGATGTCAAAAAGTCCTGTCATGCTCTCCCTCCATTAGGTTCAAAACTGCCTTTACCTAGGCAAAATTTTTATAAAGAACATAAAGATGGGCCAGTATTTCAAAGCCAACAGTACAAAGCAAGAACTGGGCCAACAAGATGGTTATGCATGTAAAGGTACTTGCCACCAAGTCTGAAGATCTGAGCATGATCTGTGAAACAAAAGATCATGGAAGGAAAAAACTAACTCCCCGGAGTTGTCTGACTTCCACATGTGTCAGTGTGTGCTTACCCAAACACATACACACCAAAAAAAATCAAAAAAGGCAAGAATATACTGACAGTTTGTCTACCTGACTTCTGACTTACCGAGAATCTAAACTATTTTTTAATCTTTAAAAAGATCTATTTATTTATTAGTTTGTGTGCATTGAGTTTGTCTGCACGTGTCTGTCAAGTCTCCAGGAACTGAAGTTACAGACAGCTGTGAGCTGCCATGTGGGTGCTAGGAATTGAACCTGAGTCTTCTGGAAGAGCAGCCAGTGCTCTTAACTGCTGAACTCTCTCTCCAGCCCTAATCATTCAAATTCTAAATACGACATTGCACAGATCTGCTGGCAAACAGCTTCTGCAAACTCTTCTAATCTGTCATTTACAAAAAATAATAATTATAAAATTTAAGCATTCAAATGCAAAGTGCCATGGATCCTAAACCATGCATAGAACACTAGAAGCAAACATTTTAGTGACTGTTTTGGTAGTCTTGGGGATCAAACCCAGGGCTTTGTGAATGATATGTAAGTGGCCTAGTACTGAAGTACACATTCTCAGCCATTTTAGTCTACTTCTGACACTCAGTATATTATTATTAAATAGAGAATGATATTTTAACATACATTCAGCTTCAAAACCAAACATGTCACTTAAAAATATACTTGCTGGGAGACAGATACAGTGGCACTGTAATCACAGCATTTGGAAATAAAAGGCAAGAGGACTGCTGCAAATTCAAGGCCAGCCCAGCAATGGTAGCACGCACCTTTAGTCTCAGTACTCTGGAGACAGAGGCAGGTGATCTGAGTTCCAAGCCAGTCTCATCTACAGAATGAGTTCCGGCACAGCCAAGGCAACATAGTGAGACCCTGCTTCAAAAACCACCAAAATGTTTATAAATATCTAATTTGTTGATGAACTATTTTACTTTAAAGTAGTACAAAATTTAAAGTAACTGAACATAAAGCTCTCTTATGGAGAAAAGGCAAATGTTTACTTAGTCACATTACAAGAACAGAGACGCTAGGCTGTCTAATGCAATCTTTAAGAGTAAGTTCATACAGAACACGAAAGAGTATATCCAGAATGATAGTGTTTTATTGTACACTTAACAGATTCTATGTATACAAAAAGGATATCTCACTCAAGACTTATAGGAAAAGAGAAGTTATTTCGCATTTTGGTGAAGGACAAACTATGTATACAGGTACAGAGACAAGAAATGGAATGAAAGGACTGAGCAGAAAGGGTGTCACAAGGCATGGTGGGGAATACAGCCAACTGCTAAACTGAAGTCAGATCACAAAGGGTCTCCTGCACCTGGCAGAGAGGCTCAGACTTGATCCTGGAAAGCTGCAAGTTTCTCAATCAGGTCAGACATCAAAATTTCTTGGGAAACTTGAGGTGGGGGTCTCTAGTCAAGCAATGGGGCCTAGAAAGTCAGAAAAAGAAAGATTTAGTGGGCCCCTAAACCCTAACCCTGACCAGAGGTGTGAGAGCATCTGCTCTAAGTGATGGGAGATCTTCAAGCAATGATGTTATCACATGCCCATTTGCTCTATCATCTTGTTAGCCTTCAGAAAGTGGATGGGCTGAAATGGATCAAGACACAAAGCAGGGAGAGCCCTTATGAATCTGCTGCAGACATGTAGCTGGCAGGTGACAGAAGACAAGGCCTTCAATAAGGACAAGAGATAGTAGGAATGAGGAAGAGAATTGGGTTGGACACCTATTTAGGGATGAGCAGGACTTGTGAATTTGGGTAATACCCTACTTAAAGAAGAATATAACAAGGAACCAAGTCAGGGGTTTGATTCTGAGTGGGCAAGAATGTAAGAGAAAGGACGAAAAGGAAGGATCTTTTTTGTTTGTAGACAGATCTCACTCTTGTAGCCCAGCTTGGTATGGAATTTGCGCTATAGGCCAAGCCTGCCTTGAATTTGAGGCATCCTTCCTGCTTCATCCTCAAAAATACTGGCACTAAAAGTCTATGCTAGGCTATCAAGATTACTCGACAGGTAAAAATGCTTGCCACCAACTGTGATGAGCTGATTTTGATCACTGGGCTTCACATGGTGGAAGGAGAGAACCAACTCCTCCAAGTGTCCTCATATATTGCAGTACATCTTGTGCTCGTACATACACAACACAGGGATCTAGAGAAATATAATTTCAAAAATCAACAAAAGCATATGCCAACACACTCAGAAGTGAATGGTTACTTATGATAATAATTCAAATATTCTCACAATCTAGATAACTGAATCAATTGTCATTTTCAAATTTCAAACAGAGGGTAGCACAAGAATGCCAATCCCAACGATCTATGTAGAAAAGAGTCTATAATACATGGGGATTACCATTGGAGTCCTTAAACAGTTCAAGTTTGATGAAGTTGGCTTAAACTTTGAGGAAAGTTTAATAAACTGATCCTAAGCCAGGCACTAATCCTAACACTCAGAAAGCTGAGACAACATAATGCAAAACTGTCTCAAAAATCAAAAGCAGCCAGGTGGTGGTGGCACACATCTTTAATCCCAGCACTTGGGAGGCAGAGGCCAGCCTGGTCTACAGAATGACTTCCAGGACTGCCAGGGCTGTTAAAGAGAAACCCCAACTCAAAAACTCCAAAGTGAAAAGCAAAAGAACAAAACCTGGCTGGAGGAATAGTCTAGTGGTTAGGAGCAATTGCGGCTCTTTCCCAAGTCTTTCCTAGCACTCACATCAGGTAGCTCACAACTGCCTTTCACTCTAGCTCCAGAGGATCCAACACCCTCTTCTAACTTCCTAGGGTACATATATGACACACACAAACATAGAAGATATACACACACACACACAAAAAGTGCCAACACCTGATTCTAACCGGTACTAAAAAGTCAATACCCCTTTGGTTCCACAGAGCAAGAGCAAACTTGCTGTTCTCACGTTAGTTTTCAGTCAGTGCCCTTATAAAACCTTCAATGACTAGAAAATCTAATCATGTTAGAACATGCAAAGTGTCATACATACACTTACCTATAATTCAGAGTTTAAAAACCTGTTCGTTTTCATATATACATGGGAAAACCCATTTTAAATACACTGACTTCCCTGATACAGAGCTATTCTATTATTATACAAAAGTAGAAATCACCTTCAGATTTTCACCTTGAGATCTTGCCCCACCTACTCAACCTGCGAAATTATTCTGAATATAAAATATTACAGAAGAGATTTTTTAAAAGAACACTGATGGTCCTGTTAAGTACTCGGAATTTCACTATAATTTTAAAGCTACTATTAAAAATGAATTTCTAAAAATAGACAAAGAAAGCTTCAATAAATTGAGTCATCATATGTATGATTTCTGCATAAGTGCATTCTGCAGTCATGAAGAACTAGTACTTTAGAATAAGGCTTCTCCAAAATAGAAATGCATGATTTTTTAAATAAAAATTACTTCTAATAATAACTACCATTTGCATTGCATTTTGCAATTTCCTTCATGCTTCCATGTAAGTTTCTTACTTCATTTTCCAGATAAAGAGACAAAGGCACTGAGACAGCGTGTAACTTGATCAAAGTCAGTTCCAGTGAAGACTGGTGAAAGTGCAAGGACATGCCCATCTTTAGAATCCAGGCCTTTTTCTCATCTACTGGTTTTTAAAGAAAGAAATGTTCAGTGTCTAAAACTCAGTATCTAAAAAAAATATCAATCCCAAGCCATCCAGGAATTCTCCCATTTTAGTAAATTTTTCGCACATCACATCTTTCCACTCTAAAAGTGAAACCAGCAAGCCTCATACAGTCTTGCCCAACATTTGACCTAAAAACTGAAGTAAGGGCTGGAGAGATGGCTCAGTGGTTAAGAGCATTGCTTGCTCTACCAAAGGTC
>LOJH01010356.1:17919-31592 GCA_001685095.1 Ellobius talpinus
GCAATGCTCTTAACCTTTGAGCCATCTCTCCAGCCCCAAATATAAATATTTTTAAAGTCTGGATTCTACAATACTACACTTGGTATGCTGGTGTCAATCACTACTAAATCTATCTCTACATATTTAAATGAGTCTACCAGAAAGGTGAACTTTCTAAAGAGCAATAAAGGCAAAAGGCTGGTGCACAGTTAAGCCTTATTCCTTAGGAAGCCCTTTGAAAGCTAGAAGAATGGAAGTCAGAAGGGCAGAAAGCAGAGAGAAGCCAGTGTGCTGTCGCCTTCACAGTCTGGGACAGAGCCAACTATTTCCTCTGGCCTTGGTGCTGGGTTGTCTAGTCTTATTATAGAAAAGCTGGCATTCATATTTAAAAACAGTATTTTGGGCTAAGATGGCTTAATGGGCAAAGCTTGCCACGAAGGCTGACAATCGTGTTTCATCCTTGGAACCTACACAGTAGGAAAGAGCAGATATCCACAAGACATCCTCTGACCTCTATACATAGGCACCATGGCATACGCACACACGTAATTTTAAAAAACAAAGGAGCTCAGCAGTTAAGAGCACTTGCTGCTCTTGCAAAGAATTCAGTTTCAGTTCCCAGCACACTGACAATCACCCATAGCTCCAATTCCAGGAGACTGGCGCCCTCTTCTGGTACATACCAAGTACACACCTGATGCACTATTTACATGCAGACAAAACACTCATTAAATAAATATAAAGCTACAACTTTAAAAATAAAATAAATACAATTTTATACTAGAGTTTCTTATAAATTTAAGTATCTTTACTCTCCAATGGCTGCTCAATTACATTACATATATCATAGATATCCATCTATAAGTCTCTGACCCTGGCCCATCACCATCAGATCCAAGTTTTTCAACCCTTTCTCACCATCCTTTGCCTTTCCACCCAACCTCGTGTTTACTCTGTATTGGTATGGAGATGAAGCTCCCTCACTGGAAAAGCAGTTATGATATTCAAACATTCCTCTAACCTTCTGTCTCTAGCGAGGGTCCTCATTCTACTAACATTTTATGTCCCTGACTAGGACACAACAATCATCCACTATGATGCTAAATTTCTCTGCACCTATGATCCCTTCCTCTTCTCTGCACCTTACTCCACCTATTTCATTAGCCTTCTTTTCTCTATTGTCAGAGTGGCCTTGTCCAGTGGTTTGTCCCTGTACCCAAAGCATGTTCAACATACATTCACCATTTCAGCAGCCAGCAAAATCCACACTACTGCTTCCTGTCTCTCAACTATAATGGCTTACACAAAGTGTTTCACCCTAATACCACTTTTACTGATTTCTCAACCCATTATAGTTCACTTCTTCCTTCTCCTAGCAACTCACACATGTTTTTGAAACTACCAACAACATTCTAATTGCCCAACAAGAGCCTTTCTTCCCAGAGACTAACACTTTTAAAGAACTCTGTAGCCTCAATAGTGTTGAAAAGACCTTGAAAGTTTGTCACTTTGTCTTCTGTAAACCTCCAATGTTCATTTCACCTCTTTTTTTCTTCTCCTTTTTCTGATGAGACCTTGTCTCACCTTGTAGCCTAAGGTAACTTTAATGTCTACATCATTTTATACCCAAAATATCTATACTTGACACTTTTTAAAGTTAGCACACAAACTAATGGGTTTCATTATGGCATTTTCATACATGTGCTATATACTGTTATTCAACTCACCCTCATGACTGGGTATTGTTGGCTGCCTTCCTCTCCCCACTTCTGCTTTCATGCCATATGTATTCCATTACTCCACCCCCACCCCACCCCTGCACCTTCCCTTTCCTTTAAGAGTTCCTCCTTGGGGCTAGAGATGGTTCAGTGCTTAATAGCACTAGTTGCTCTTGTAGAGGAACTGTTTTGTCTCAGTACCCACACAGTGGCTCACAACCAGCTCCAGGGGAACCAACACCTTCTTTTGACTTCTACAGGCACATGTTACACATACATACAGGCAAAACATTCACACATACAAAATAAATCTTAGATTTTCTTTTTCCCCCTCTCATGGTTCCATTTCTACTTTTAAGACCTATAATCTATCCCCCACAAATTTAAATCTAGAGTCATCATGAGCTAAAAACATACAGTATGTCTGAGTTTTATTTCTCTTAACATGACAGTCTCTAGTTTTATCCATTTTCCTGCAATTATTTTGTTTTTCCTTCAGCTGAAAAAGTGCTACTATACTCTACCACTTTTCTTTCCATTTATCTGCTGGTGGCTACCTAGCTGGTTTTATTCTTAGCTACTGTAATGTAGCAGTAAACTTGGGTGTGTACATTTCTCTGTGATATGCTGACTCAAGAGTCCTTCCTTTGGGTAGATACCCAGGAGTGGGATTGCTGAATCATATATTAGTTCTATTACATTTCAAGGAAATCTCTATACTGGTTCCGTAGTAGCTATATCACATACTTGATACTGTTACTATGCAAACACTCTGGGAAATACCAGCCATATCCACGTGAGACACTTCCTATATTCTGTTACTTTATCAATTTCTCCTCTTTCCAAAATAGCAAATTTACATTTTCAACCGCCAAGAAATGGAACCATCAAACCATCAACCACCTCAATTTTTGTGTTTTCTTTTCTTTTTTTTTTGGTTTTTCGAGACAAGGTTTCTCTGTAGCTTTGGAGCCTGTCCTGAACTAGTTCTTGTAGACCAGGCTGGCCTTGAACTCAGAGATCTGCCTGCTTTTGCTCCCCCGATTGCTGGGATTAAAGGCAAGTGCCACCACCGCCCGGCTGCAAATCAAATTTTTAACAGAGCCTACATAATCTTTACCCACCAAACCTACTCCTCCTATTGAATGATTATCATGAACAAATCTTCCAAGACAGAAATTTTAGGGTCAAATGCCAGTCATCTCTGCATTATCTTTCCCCTTCCAAGTCCCACCTATCTTTAATAAGAACAAATCTTACCCACTTTACTTTCTAATCTCTTGAGTTCAACTGTCTTCAATCCTCTTTATTATCAAAGTCTTTGGGATATTTATTTTTCTTGTTTTGTTTTGTTTACAGCTTTGGCTGTCCTAGAACTCACTCTGTAGACCAGACTGGCCTTGAACTCACAGAAGTGCGCAGATTAAAGACATACTCCACCTCCACCTGGCTTGTTTTGTTTTTGAGCCAGGTCTTACTGGCCCTAGAACTCAATCTTCCTGAGTGCTGGGGTTACAGAACTACACCACTACCACACCCCAACTTGAGGTATTTTTCCTTATACATGAACCATTTGAACTACTGTCTCTTGTTCACTTATTCATACTCTCTACTGCTACAAGGATTATCTTTCAAAATAAATTTAAACTTGAAATAAGCTACATCTCATATCCCACTACAGACCAGCAGAAACTTAAAAAGGAAAATACTGCTGTGTGTTGGTTAGAATCTAGAAAAATAGATAATCTCATAAACTTCATGAGGAATTATATTATGCAAAACATTTGGAGATATTATAACCACACATAAATATTCATATTCTTTTCTAAATTTTTATTATTGTGTGTGTGTGCATGTGTGTAGCGGGCACATATGTGGAAGAGGATTTTTGTTCTCCCTAGAAACAATGGCTTTCTTTACGTATTTAGTTGTTTTCAATAACTGGATCACCTACAGCAATGCCAAACACACAAGTTCCATAAAAACATGCTGAATGGATGTTTTTCTTCCTTTTTACAAGGACGATTTCTTTTAAAAGTTCTATCATAACTTAAGACGGTATCTTACTTTGCAGCCTAGGCTTACTTCAAACTTGCAGAACTCCTCTTTCCTCAGCCTCCTGAGTTTTGAGATTACAGGCATGCATACACCAGCACACCTAGGTTAGATACCTCAATAACTTTTAAAAGATATTTCCTATAAAAAGCTGGTGGACTCTATTATATGGTATCATATATGAAAGCAACTAGGCAAGTTTATAAATAGTGTATGAGTTTTTATTTACCGAAGTTTAGTGCCTTAAGGAGTTAAGAACTTACACTGGGTTAGAAACAGTTCTACCCAACCCAGAGTTTTATATGTGAAAGTGGAATCAAGAAATATGTTATAAGAAACAGCTGTCCTCAGATGCCAACTTAAAACATTTGGAGGTCTATCCCCAAAACACCTTAGTTTGGTTCAGTGCTCTAATAAATTTGTCATGCTTGAAATTATGTCTCAGTACTATGCACTTTCCCATTCTGTTCCATAAACAGTATTTTACACACAATTCAAGTATGCAAGTATTACTGTACATCCAAGAACATAAGTTCATACTTCAGATTTTCTCTGTCCAGTGGTTTGTTTCCTGTACCTATAAGCATACAAGAAAATAAGTAGTTTGGTCATACATTTTTTCCAAGTTGTTTGAGGAGGATTCCTAATGCTAAAAGAGTCCTAAATCATATCCTTCATGATTTTGCAAAGTCATAGACTGTCTTTCTATAACTGAAGAAACCACCTCTTTCTATCCTACTTTTATATAGAAACAAGTCAAGCATTTTACTTTTCACAATTTTCAGTTACCTTACAGACTCCAAACTGAAAACTCATTTTACCACATTTATTTTGTTTTATTTGAGACAGGGTCTCACTATGTAGCCTTAGCTGTCCTAGAACTCACTATATAGATCAGGCTGGCTTGGAACTCATAGAGATCCACCTGCCTCTGCTTCCCAAGGGCTGGGATTAAAGGTGTGCACCACCATACCTGGACAAGGTATTTTTACACATTTAATTTTAATGAACATTAAGCAATTATTATTCAATTTTCTTAACAATGTTAAGAAAATTAACATGGCTTAATTTAGAAAAGCAACACCCCAACAATGTATCCCGAGACTTACAGGAAATCATAAGGTAGTCCTCACAGTTGGTTTTGTCGTCATCTTGCTGACTCACAGGGATCCCATTGGCATCTATGACTGCTTCAGAGGCACAGTCTGCTACCAACACTTCTTCTGAAACAACATCGGCGGCCAAAGGATCAGTGACGATTTCTGCTTCTACTACAGTATCGTGAACCACATGTTCAACGTGACCAACGTCAGACACATGTATAGATTCACTTGTCAAGACATGTTCAGGCATAGATATCGAGGCTGAAGTAATATCAGAAGCTAAAACATCATCTGGAACTGTGCAATGTGTTAAAGAAACTTCTTCAGTTACATCTGAGTCCAGCACTTGCTCTGGGATGATGACTGTTTCTGATACATCTGCTTCGTCCATGATATCTGGACACTGGACATCTTCTATAACAACGTCCTCAATAACATCTTGGATTACAACTGAGTCTGGGTCATCAGGAACAAAGTTGTGCACGGTTATGTCTGAATCCACAACATCTGACACAAAAACTGTTTCTTGTACTTCCACAACAATTTGATCCCCATCCATGTGTGTAGCACCAGCTCCTGAAAAATAAACAAAGTCTGAAAAATAAACAAAGTCTTAAGCAAGTGTGGTGGTTTGAATAAAAGTGACCCCTATCAGATCATATATTTGAATGTTTAGTCATCAGGGAGTGGAACTGTTTGAAAGAATTTAAGAATTAGGAGGTGGGTACTTGTTGGAGGAAGAGTGTCACGGAGGGTGAGCTTGGAGGTTTCAAAAGCCCATGTGGTAGGCCCAGTCTCTCTCTGTCTCTCTATCTTTCCCTCCGTCCTAATCTGGATAAAACTATGTAGTTGTCAGCTACTTCTCCAGCCATGTTCCCCACAGTAGTAACAGATTAAACCTCTGAAACTATAAGCAAGCCCCCAATTAAATGCTTTCTCTTCTAAATGGTGTCTCTTCACAGCAATACAACAGTGGCTAAGACAATTAAGTAAATAAAGTTATCAACTTCAGGACTAAATAAATATTCCAATCAGCAAAATTATTATTCAATTTCTCCAAAAATACACTATTTTATCAGTTTTCTTAAACATTTAGATTCCCTTGGATTCTCTGCCTTGGAAAAATAATCTATTTTTAAATAAAATCTAAAAAGATATTTTAGCATACTCTTTTAAGTACTTACCCCAAATCAATAGATAAGGAAAAATTATTGATAATAATACAACTGAGACAAGTAAAATTCTAGGAACACTAAAACACAGTTACTTAAGGCATGGTTCTAAAACTTAAGTAATGTAACTACAAGGTGGCAAATGCATCCGTTTATATGCTTTTCATGCATTTTCCTTCTTGTTCTCCCTTCCCACAACTTGTATTTTTTATTTTCCATCTTTCCCAAGAATTTTTTTCTCCTTTTTGTTCTGGCATCACCAACAGTCTCCACCTGACTATGGAATCTTAGACTTTGACCTTTATTCTAGAACGTAAAAGGATTGGGGTATAAGCGAAAAGGAGGACAGAAGAAAATCTGCTTGAGGCTGTCTATCTCTACTGACAGACAGTGAACAGAAATGCCACTGCCAAAGAGCAGTGGGATAAGGGGAGGTGGTAGAAGGAACCTACCCTTGACTTCAGAGTACTGGATTCTATTAAGCCTCCTCCCCAGTGTCACTCCCAAAAGCAGCTCATAATACAGGAAACTCTTCCAGAGTCCGTTTTAGTTAAAGGGGTGACAGGAGATGAATCAATTTTTGAGTTTGCACAGCATATGGTGCTCAGTAAATATTGTTCTCAACAAAAGCTACAAATGGAACAATTATACATCCTTATGAGAAATACAAAACAAATTTTTTTAAAAATCCAGTATCTTGGCTGCCAGTCCAGAAAAAGTTAAGTTTTATGAGTTAAGTAAAGATCCAAGTCTAAACACAAAATTCATTTCTTTTATATGTGCCTTACATACACAGCCTAAAGGTCATTCATTCTTCATATGCATGTGTTTTTTACTTCAACCCATGCCATGAAATGGGGTGTGGAATTTTCTTTCTAGTTGTGGTGTCCTGTCAGCACTCATAAGTTTTGGGTTTTGGAGCATTTGGGATTTTCAGATTAAGGATATTCAACTTGTACTGACAAGAATATTAAAGTCAGTTATGAAGAAGTCAAATTTTTGGGTAGAGGGATGATAACGGGTTCACTTTCCCATTTGTAGATTCTGAAATCCAAGAGTGACTAACTGTGAGAGTTTAACAATTGGGCCCAAACTCTCAATTTGGTAGATAAAAAGCACAATGCAATTACAAGTCATTATACCTGTTGCATCAAAAAATGAGTTTGGTGCCTGTGGTTGTAATTCAAGTCCATCTTCATCCATGGCCTTCAATTCTCATCAGTCACAACTCCTAAATCAAGGGGAAAAGTGAAGTCAGTGTTAGTTTGGGTATCCTTTTAAGGCCACATTTTCATTTCTAAAGCACTCAAGTTTTATGACCGAAAAATATCTATCTAATATATAAACATATAAATCAAAAGGATCACCTTTACCCAGGCCCATTATTAACTGAGATACATGCCAGGTATACACCTATAATCCCAGCATTTGGGAGGCTGAGGCAGGAGACTCGCAAGTTCAAGACCAATCTGGGCTACACAGAGGGTTCCAAATCAGTCTCAGCTACACAGCTACACAGTAAGAGCCATGTGAGGCCATGTCTCAAATAAATCAATAAAATAAAAATTTCACTGCAGGGTGGTGGCGATACACACCTTTAAACCCAGTACTTGAAAGGAAGAGGCAGGTCAATCTCTATTAAGTTCCAGGCCAGCCTGGTCTACAGAGCAAGCTCCAGAATGTCAGGGGTACATGGAGGAAACCCTGTCTCAAAACCCCAAAAATAAACAAATAAATTTGGTAGGTTGGGAATACTGCCTATATACACATCTCTTTTAAAGATTTATTTGAGCCAGGTGGTGGTATCAGAGCACACCTTTAATGCTAGCACCCGGGAGGCAGAGTCAGGCAGATCTGAGTCTTGAGGCCAGCCTGGTCTACAGAGGGAGTTCAAGGACTGCCAGGGCCACACAGAGAAACCCTATCTCAAAAACAAAAAATGATTTACCTTATGGGATGGTTATAAGCTACCACAAGTGTTTTAGAATTTGAACCTGGATCCTCTGGAAAAGCAGTCAATGATCTTTTATTTTTGTTTTGGGTTTTTTGTTTGTTTGTTTGTTTTGACTTTTCAAGACAGGGTTTCTCTGTGTAGCCTTGGTTGTACTAGAACTCAATTCTGTAGACCAGGCTGACCTCAAAATACCTGCCTTCCAAGTGATGGGATTAAAGGTGTATGTCACCACCTCCTGGCAACTTGTTTTTTTAAGGTTCTACTAAAAGTTCATTCTGTAATTTACTGTGGGAAATTTCTGCACAATTTTTGCATTGCTTCTCTAAACTTATATACCCTCTTTCAACCACTATATTGAACAATCATAGAACCTCAAAGTACATAATTATAGTAAAGGTAATGGTAATAAGAACACTGGAATTCCATTTTACAGTGAGTGACCCTTCTCTCTCTCTCCCTCTCCCCCCCCACCTCGAGACAGGGTTTCTCTGTGTAGCTGTGGCTGTCCTGGAAGTTGCTCACAGACCACGCCTTAAAGGTGTGTGCTACCACCTTTCTTAACCCGTGATTTAGGCAAGTTAATTTTTCAGTGTATTTAATTCTTTTGGCCATAGGTGATTAGTACTAGCTATGAAATGTTTTTTTTAAAGTTCATTTTTGAGCACAATAAAATCAACTTCCTACTCTTTAAAAGTCTGCAACCATGAGCAAGAATTAGAATCTCCTCCATTAATCCTGCTCACACTCTCTGCCTATCTCCATCTCTCAGTCTAGGCTGCTAGAACAGATGAACTGAGAAGTCATTTTCCCACTTTGGTTTAGACCAGTGAAATAAAGTCCACCAACAAAAAGAATCAAGTGAATGCCCTGAGAAAGTAGACGAAGGGGAAAGAGGAGGCTTACCAACTAATTTTTTAGATTCTAAGCCCAGAACTTCCTGAAGCCCCACTTTCTCTTGCCTTGGGATTTTGCAAGGCACCCCAATGACCTTAATTCTATCTCGCCTACTTAGCAAAAAACAAAAACTTAACATATCAAGTAATATATTACCAAGTACTATTTGGTTACTATTCAAAAGATCAGAAACCAAAGATTTTACTTGCCTGTTTCTAAGTACTGTGTAAACCTCCTCGATGGTTTCCCTATCTCTAATTTCTCACTTTTTAGTTCAATCTAAATGGAGCTATTAGATGCAGCTTTCTTTGGTCTTTAATTTTGTTAGTAAATACTACATACTCATAAAAATTTTAACAAAGTAATTTTTCTAAGCATCATTCCTGTTTAATCTTAAGTCCTAACTCCAAACTGTCTTTCCATCATTCTCTCTCCTACCATTCTCCCAAGTACCTCCCAGCACCGCACAGGCACACACACTTCAGTAAACAAAAATGGCATAACATCTCAACCCTGGTCTGACACATTAGGGCCATATAGTTCTTAAAGAAATATCATGAGAAACCCAAAACTTATATAACAAATGTTTTTCAGTGTGTCAGTGATGATTCTATTCACTTCCAAGAAATAGCTGTTTTGTGTTAAAAACAATTTGAAATTAAAACAAATCATGGCTGGATTAATAAACAAAAAAAAAGTTCAACCATGAAAAACAAAGTGTACATGCTCTAAGCTGTCACCACCCACACCCTACCAGAATTACCTCTGGCTAGAATTCTTTTCCCTTTTTAAAATGGCAACTATGAAATGACAAATCTAAGTTAACCTTTTTTGGGGGGGTTCGAGACAAGGTTTCTCTGTAGCTTTGGGGCCTGTCCTGGAACTAGCTCTTGTAGCCAGGCTGGCCTCAAACTCACAGAGATCCGCCTGCCTCTGCCGCCCGAGTGCTAAAGGTGTGTGCCACCACTGCCCGGCTAAGTTAACATAAGCATAATGAAATATTACATGAAATTAAGCCAACTAAGGGGATACATTAAGGTTCTTAGGCTCCACATTTCTCAAATCTCCCTACATAAGACTAATTCCCATTAACTCTAAAGATTCTCAACTTGCACAACTACTTTGCTCCACTTTTACCTCTCTTGGCTTTTCTATTAGACTCTAACAGGTAATAATCAATTCCACTGATTCTGAAGTTCATTCGTGCCTGTTTTTCCAAGTGCCATCCTAAGTCTCTTCCCCTTCTCTACAAAGCTAGCTGCCCTGACTCCCCTCATCACACTAAAACTGAAGTCTAATCTTACTGTTTTTTCTCTACTCCCCTGGGCTATTTGCACAGACCACCAAAATGTATATACTCAAAGCAGAAAGTTATGCCTCTACCAGACTCATGACTGTTGGCCACTATTCCTTTCTCCTTCCCCACTCACTGCTAGCCCGGGGTGCCAGATCTTGTCGACTACTTCTTTGCAGAACGTCTCAGCAATCCATCCCAGTTCTTATTATTTCCAATCTTATTACTGTCTCTCAGCTTCCTACTTCCTGATCCCCAAGGCATGAAAATAGCCTCTCAAGTGGCCTTGCTCTTTACTGCCACTCCCATAACAAATGACTAGGAACCCAGCACAAGTTGAAGAGGTGCCAAATTCTGAGGCATTCCTGATATCTGTGGAAGACTAATCCTCCTACCATTGCTTTGATCACGGCACTCCCTTGGGCTCAGAATAGTTCAACACCCCCCCAACATTCAGAGGTTCTACAATATGAACCTGACGTGCCAGGAGAAAGAATTATCTGCTGTTATTTTCATCTTTTAATCATATACATATTCTAACATATTCTAGCAAACATGGAAGAGGGCCATTGCAAAACTCAAATAGGTTTGGAAAAAATACACTTTGTACTTACAAGTAGAAATGACTATACTGAGGTCTTTGTAACCCCTTCAGGGTTAGACTTGTTAATTCCCTCTGACAATCAAAATGAAATTGTGTTGTTAGAATGGAAACAACTTAGAAATACTCTCTGGAGTATAATCAAGTAAGGGTCATTGCAAAAGTTGGGCCAACAATGACACGGATTTGTCTGTGGAAGTGTCTGTGTGCTGTGGAGCAGGAACCAACCTCCAAAAGTAGCCAAATAAACAGAATGGTTCAGAGCACCAAGATGAAATCCAAATGAAAAAGAACAAAGAACCAAATTATTACTACTTTTCTCAAGCACCCTCAAAGCACCTCTGAGATTCCTTCACCCTAGTTTGGAAAACTATTCCCTCCTGGTACACAAGTCGTGATTCTGAAAGAAGTCACAATGGAAAAATGAAGTTTTAAGGGAAATACTGAACTGGGAGAAATCCACAAAATTCCCACGTTTCCTTACTTCCAATCTTTAAAATAGAGCAATAAACACTCCCACCAACTCAGTAGGAAGAGCAATGGCATTTTATCTCTTAAATTCGGAATTTAGGATAATTTGCTGATTTTATATTTCTTTAATTTCCTTTTGGGGAGGTGGAGAGGGAGACAAGGTCTTACAATGCAGTCCATACTGGCTTCAAACTTATGGCAATCCAGCTGAGTTCTAGTTCTGTATACTCAAACATTGCTTTGACTACTTTCTTCGGCAAATTAACAGGAGTCTTAGATATGTATATTGCCAATATACATATACAAAAACCACTTTTTTGCTTGTGGTCCCCCAGAACTTTGATTTAATAAAATGGCTGACTACCATAATTTCTGTCACACTCAGAGAACTAATTTGTAAAATATATGGTAGATAAAATGGCTCAAACTTCCCAAGAGTAACAAAAGCAAGCCTGTCTAGAATTATTTTCAGAAAGTAAAAATGGTGAAAATTTACAGCTATTAAAACCTAATATCTTCCCTCCAAAGCTTTCCCAATTTTTTTGCCACGTTGTTCAATATTAGCTATTCAAATAGTCTCAATCCAGACTCATATTTTATTTCTCTTAGGTTAACCCTCAAAGTCAGCTATTCTTTTTATTTTTCAGGACAGGGTCTTGCTATTCAGCCCTGGCTGCCTGAACTTACTATTAGATCAGGCTGTCCTCAAACTCACCCTTCTGCCTTTGCTTCCCAAGTGCTGGTACTAAATTAGCCACTATATGCCTGGCTAAAGTCAGATATTCTTAAATCTCATCAGTTTTTATTTATTTTCACTGTTATCACTCTAACAAGCTCTTCTTAACTCACACGTATGCTCAGTGGGCCCTTCAATCAAGATTTGACCCCTTCTTAAACAAAGGACATTTTCTTGTTTTTTTGGTACTAGACGTTTCAAGGGCCTTTGAACTAAGAGCAGGTAGTCTAGCAGGAAGTTGAATCTCAGCCTTCTTTTTCAGTTTCTGAAGCAATTCCTGCCTCAGTCTTTCCCACTGGTATTACAATATCTATGCCAAAAGGTCAAGCTAAGTTCTTGCATACTAGACATTTTCTTATTGTTTTTCCAGGCATTGCTAACACATTTTTTCAGAACTAGAGACTGATTCTAGACCTAGTACATGCTAGGTTAAGTGCTCTACCACTGAACTAGATAGAACCCCAGCCAGCTCCTTCCATTTTCTCTATTTAGTCTTCTTTTTGTTTTGTGGTCTCAGAAACGGCCGACTTGTACTCACGCAGCCCTAGGCTGGTCTCAAATCGGTAACTATTCTCCTGCCTCAAACTCCTGAGCGCCACTCTGCTGGCTTCTCTATTCACTCTTACTAGAGTTCTATTATAGGATAAATACTCCTAAATCTGTCCTCTGTTATCACTAACTTTCCTCTTATTTGCCTCTGAATTATGTATTTATGTGTGTGGGTATGTGCATGTGAGTGCAGGTATCCACAGAGGCAGAAGGTGTGGGATCTTCTGGAGCTGAAGTTACAGATGGTAGTAGATCTGTCCAACACGGACGCTGGTCTACTATAAGCTCTTAACCACTGAGCTCTCTCTGACCCCCAACTGTCTCTTCTTGTATCTACTTTTCTACTAACTTTTCTATACTAGCTACCTGGACAGTCACAAATAAGATGCTTTGTTTTGTTTTGAATTTGAGACAAATTGTTGTCCCTGGCTGTCCCGGAGGGCCCTGGGTTCTAGAGATCCATCAGCCTCTGCTGGAATTAAAGGAGTATGCCAGCACACCTAGCAAGAGTTCCTAAACAAACTGAGGTGTTGTCCCCCTATAGTTATCTTCTACATTTTTTGGTAGACAAACATCTTCCCAGATATTTCTGAGACCCCAATGCTTATTCTATGGCCGACATTACACTTTCTTCTCTAGTGTTCCATTATTCAGTTGGCTGTTTTGGAAGCCCCTTCCAAACAGCTGGTTTTCTTCCAAAGCATTGTTCCTTTTAGTTGTTCACATTTATAAACAAGTTGCTAAATTAGTTACACTGACAGCCAGGAGACTTTCCTCAGCCCCAATGAAAAGCTCTGCTTTGACAAGTAGTGAACGTGTGTTCTAACAGTCACCATCTAAGTCACAGGTATCCTTTCCAGTATCAGTATAGAAGAGAGAAAAAAAATCCGTGTCATCAGTCAGGCTTTCATTCAACAGTGGCAAAGTGCAACATTTCCCATGGCCAGTATCATAGCCTGCAGAATAAGCCAACTAAAACACTGCCCCTTAGATGGGCCTGGTGGAACAGGCCGACAATCCTACCTACTTGGGAGACTGAGGTTGGACTGTGCTACAGAGTGAATTCAGTCTCAAAAAGAAAAAGGGGGGGCTGGAGAGATGGCTCAGTGGGTAAGAGTACCGCCTGCTCTTCCAAAGGTCCTGAGTT
>LOJH01010357.1:3726-22543 GCA_001685095.1 Ellobius talpinus
AAAGAAAGAAAGAAAGAAAGAAAGAAAGAAAGAAAGAAAGAAAGAAAAGACAATAAAACAATCAAGAACTCAACTTATTTAGGACCAGAATGTCTGTGCCTTGAGCTTAACTGTTAGCATTCCCTTCTTGTCTCTATGTCTAATAATACATCCTACAATTTCATTTACAAAGGAAATACTTGAGGATAAGAAATAAGAGCTAGAAGGATGGCTCAGCAGTTAAGAGCACTTATTGTTTTTTACAGGGGATCCACACCCATATTGCAGCTCACAGCTGTGTAACTCCAGGTCCAGGGGTTCCAGTGCCCTCTTCTGACCTCCATGGACACTGCACACATGTGGTGCACATATAGACAAGCAGACAAACATTCATACACGTAAAAATAAACATTTGTTCAAGTACTGATTAATCTTTAAGTTTTATAAATTGCATTATTTGTTTTTATTTATTTATTTTTTTGAGACAAGGTCTCATGTAGCCCTTGGCTGGCCTGGAACTCCCTATGCAGACCAGGCTGGCCTCAAAATCATAGTGATCTGACTGCCTCTGCCTCCTGAGTGCTGGGATTAAAGGCATGTGCTATTATGCCCAGCTATAAATTACATTTATAGCAATGTAACAAATATTTGTATGTCCTTGTAAAGACACCTAAGCACAGCTTCCCCGTCTTTAGTTAGCACCCACCTTAGCTGTATGCCTTTTTCCTCTATGTCTGTTTGACTCTTGATGAAATATTTTTCCTATGGTGAACCAAGGACTCGATTTTACCCAAGTGGAGATTCCTAAGCAGAGATCTTCTCAAGCCACTACTTGCAATGCTGGGCTACATCTTCCCATTGCAGCTGATATGAGCAGAGGCCCAGGAGGAAGTTACCACTGCTCCTGAATACCTCCTGAGCATGCATGGCCAGGGGTGAGGGGCTGGCAGCAATCAGGTCATGTGACTTTTAATTCAGTCACTAACAGGATGCCATCTTCCCTTACACACTTAGTGAATCAGCTTTTCCTAATCGTGTGCCTATTGTGAAGTAAGGAGTGGGAGGTGATAATAAATCAATATGAACTTCTTATATAGCAAGTGGGAAGATGAACCAGGGACCTTAAAAACTTCCAGATCTTTTAATTCTGCACTGCTGTTTTTAGGAATCTAGTTTAAGGGAAAAGATGAAGGGCACATGTAAGGGAATAATGGCGCATGCCTGTAATCTTAGCACTTAGGAGACAGAGACTAAAAGATCAGAAGTTAAAGGCACTTCTCAACCATAAAGCAAGTTTGAGATAGGCCTGGGCTACTTGAGATACCTGCACATGCACATGTGCGTGCTCATGCACACACACACCAAGACACAGTTAAAGATTTATATATAAGAATATTAATTATAACACAAAACACATTGATCCACAGTACAAAAAGATGTTGCAATCTTGATGTCCAACTGGAAAAGAATGTTTAAATAAATCCAGGTGGAGTCCAATGGCAGAATGCAACACAGACACAAGAAGACATTTTTGAGAAATACTGGATGACAGGAAATTATCACGATGTAATCAACAGGAGGGGGGAAGGCAGATCAGGAAACATTGCATTCAGTGCCTCCCTAATCTTATTTTTTAATTATTTGTCTCTTGGTTATATGATTAAGTCTGTAGAAAATTCCGGAAAACTGTGATGAGATGTTAATAGAGCTGCCTCCTCCCCGGGCTATGGGGTTACAGATAACTATTGTTCTCTTAGCCTTTTCAATATTGTTCACGATTTCTAAATAAATAGATCTGAGAAATGACGGTGTCCTTTTTATGGAGTGGGAGGTCACCTTGCTTCCCAGTAGATGGGCTCTGGGGGGCAGAGTAAGGAAGCTGGTGATGCAGCCTCAGCCATGGGAGCAGAGAGAGAAGGAGGTGGAGAAGAAGAGTTGGGAATATTGACAGGCATGAGTAAAGTATTTAGGAGGAGGAAATACGTGGGAATATGAGTGATTCACCGTTACTAACTGGCACTACAGAAACAGGTGAGGAAGAGGGGAGACTGTGGGCTTTGGGGGATTTCTGGATGGGTAGAGATTCATTCTACAGTGGCACAGAGAATAAGTGCAGCAGCAGGAAGCTGAGGAGACACTGACCCTGATCTCAGACCTGTTACGTTCAAGCATCTCCCAGGCAGCAAACAGGCCTAGACCATTCCAGAGGCAGACAGAAAATCAGAGCTGACCATTACTTTGACGTATATTCCTGATAAAATTCCAGAAGATGTATCATGGCATAGTATGAGAAATTATAAACTCTACTGTCTTATTTACAACTGTATTTTAGTATCTAAATTGTGAAGGGTGTCTCTATTTTGAAAGGCCAGGAAGGGAAGGGGAAAACCTGTAAAAATTCTCATGCCTGGAGTAAGCATTTAAAACGCCCCTTACATGCATCTGGGAGGATCTCATACACCTCTCAGAAAGTAGCCTTCCTCAAAGTTGGGTGGAGGGATGGATAGATCCAAGACCACACAGCAATCATAAAAGGAGAAAACTCATCTTCCAATATAGGCACCCAGGCCTAGAAAAGGACCACTCCTGCCCCAGAACCTGCATGCGAGGGGCAAGACTACAATAAGGTACAACCTTCTCTGTCCACCTCACATCCACACGGACCTTCTGGGACAGGGCAAGGAACCTGGAGTCCCAGGAGCCCGAGTCCCTCAGCGGGCAAACCTGAAAGTTTGTGAACTTGTAGAGTTGAACTTTAAATTGGGCAGGGACTATGTGGTCCCTGAAAAGGGAGCAAGTGGGCTGTGTGGCAGGGGACCAGGACACTGGTCCTTGGGGCCTCTCAGCCTGACCCACCTTAGCACACTGCATCTGCTAGTTAGGAACTGAGGACTATCACAGGAGCTCCTGCAAGCTTCAGGTCAGCTAGCATGGCTCCAGACCCCACCTATTCTTATGCGATTGCATCACTAAGTCTGTGGTAAGGAAATCCTCTAGCATGCTCTTTTCAGTAACCCTTCTTCAAGACATTTAAAAGCTAAAGTACCTATTACACGACAAAAAGAATATCCACGCTCAGTAAGTATTTGCCATGAGCCAGGCTCTGTACTAAAAGCTTAACTGCACCCTGATGCATTCCTAAAATATCACCATTTGTAAGGAAGCACTACTGTCTCTATGACAGGTAAGGAAAGCGAGGCTCAAACAACAGTTAGCAAATGGAACATGGTGCACACTTACAGTTCCGTATTGGGAGACAGAGGCAGGAGGATTATCATGAATTTAAGGCTAGCCTGGTCTGTATGGCAAGTTCCGGGCCTGTCAGTAGCCCTATCTCAAACAAATGAGTGTGTGTGCATGCGCACACACACACACCCCAAACAAAAATAACAACAACAACAAAAACTGTTGGGGCAAGAGGGGATGTTCTAACAACTCAAAGCTGGGTGTGGGCCCAGGGCAGCCTGAGTCCAAGGCCCCTCTCGCTAACCTCTCACATGGTGGTGGTAGAAATGGTGATGCTGAAATCCCAAACCCAGGTCATTTAAAGAATGGGGTCTTTATTATTTCCCTTTCTATGAGAATAATTTTTGAAGCCAGCGTTTTTAAGAATTAAGTGGCTACCATTAGATTCACCAGCAGTGAAACTTATGTGATATTTACCTTGCAAAGTAACACCAGTCTGCCAGATCTCAAGGTTATAGGTTTCTGAAACAATGTGAGGGACTACTAGGGAGGGTACAGAGTACCAGAGATCACCTGATTGGATGACTCCATTTCTGAGCTGGAGGAACTTGGCCAAGGTTGCACAGCAGAACAGGAATGGAAGCCCGAAAACAAGCTGAGGTCTCTTCCCCTTCATTCCAGGACCCAGCCATGCTTTCTTCTGCCTCTCTGGGTTGTTAGACAGTAGAATGAAAGAAGAGGCATGGTTCTTGGGGACACTCAGTGTCACATAGCTCTTTGAATACGCTGCTTTTCTGGGTTATAACAGTGTGTGACATCTGACAGACGCTGCAATCACTTTAAATAATCTGGCCTGGTATTCTTCATGTAGCCCAGCTGGCTCAAACCTACAGTTCTCACGCCTCAGTGTTCTCCGTGGTCTGACAGGCATGCGCCACCATGCCTGATTGGATCTGCGTGTGCCATGAGATGCCAAGGTGCCCAAGCGTGGTGCTGACATGCTGCAGCCTCGCTGCTTCTCCCCCCTCTGAGCATGTGTCGGGGCTCCTCAGGCCCAGTGGTGTGCAGCTAGATGTCCATACAGTGTGTCATACTTCTGGGTCTGAGCATTTACCAGCTGGTAGAGATGTTCCAGTGTGTCCTTCCCTATCCATAACTGGTGATGTTGCATGTGGTACAGACCCCCCCATTAGCTAGTCTCTAAAGAAAGCCCTCTGAAATCCACCTAATATGTGTAGTAAGAGAGACATGCTTGTCATGTTACACTAGCTAAAGTCATGAGGTTGTGTGTTATTGCACCATAACCTGGCACATCCTGACTGATGCTCCTGGTGTCCCTTCATGTGCCCAGTTGTGAGTCAAAGCCCTGGGTTGCCTGACACCATGGTATTTTCTCCACTTAGACTGCTTAGTTCTCGTGGCCCTAATATGCCATGAGCAGAACCTTAAGCCGTGACGAAGCCCACCATGTTCCTAATGTTACCTGCCAAGAGAAAACGGCTGTTCCCTAGGCATGACACTGCCACCCCCAACAGCCTCTTCTAGAAAATCCCAACAGCTACATCTTTCTGCTGTAGGGGGAGGAGTGTTCACATCAGAGGTCAGTATATAGGGCACAGTGACAGCAACCATCTCAACACAGTTCAGTTGGAATGGCAACCACTGGCCATCCTGGAAACAGGACACTGGAGGTTGACAGTGGCAAACTGGATATATCCCTTCCACTTCAATAACCCACTATTCAATAGTCTAGTCAGAGGGGAAGGGGCACCAGAACACAATTCAGAGTGAAAAACATCTGCTAACAGCCGGGTAAGCACCCTGTTATCAGAGCGGCCAGAGTCCTGTGAGGCAGCCACACAGAGATGTGCCAAACTGGGCCTAGAAGAGTAGATGAGAAACACCAGTCCAGCTCAAGGACCTCTCACAGGAGGGGTGAGACTGCCTTGTGGAGACGCTGTCTCACGATGGAAGTGTTCCAACAAGACTGAAGCACATGCAGAAGGAATGCGGTTCACAGGTAGGAGGTGACTCGGGCAGAGCCCGCTCACAAAGACTCAATGCCTCTGCCATCCCTTCTGGTCTTTTGGTGAGAGAGTAATGAAGAATTTCCTTTTCATATGGGTTTGGTTAGACTTGCCCATGGGACATATATATATATATATATATATATGTATATATATATGTGTGTGTGTGTGTGTGGAAGCCAAAGGGAGCACCACCCAGCCCTGCAGGAGCACTCCCATCACTAATATGCTGAATCCCATTGTTTGTGGTCCATCCAGTTCTAGTCAGATCCCCTCCCTGAGCTGTTCTCAGGTTGAACCAAGTGCGGCTATGTGCCAAAAGGTGCCTGCTTCTCCTCCAGGCCGTGTGTATCATTAACCTTGATACATCTAAGACCAAGCTGGACACAGTTTTCATTTGACTCCTCAGCTCTAACCCACCTTTACTCTCCTTCCCTCATGCCCTTGTCTTAGCTGATTGCCAATCCAAAGGGCCTGTAAAAGCTTCAGGCCCGGTGCCAAATGCAGAGATCCAACTCGATGGGTCTCTTTAACCATTGCTATGATTGTGGAAGTCTAATCTTACTGATAACAATTGTATGAACATATTTCATACTCCAAAGGCAGACCTCTAGTAACGTAAGTACTATCCCTTGAGATTATTTAGGACCAGGGACTTAACCTGCTGTCCTACCCAGGTTAAGTTTAACCTGCCAGGCTGAATATGTGGTCCAGACATAAAGAGCACTGGCTGCTCTTCCAGAGGTCCTGAGTTCAATTCCCAGCAACCATGTGGTGGCTCACTGTCATCTATAATGTCATTTAGTGCCCTCTTCTGTCATGCAGGCCAAACACTGTATACATAATAAATCTTAAAAAAAAATTGCATTAAGTATGCTGAGCAGTGGTGATTCACACCTTTAATCTCAGCACTCAGGAGGTAGAGACAGGTGAATCCCTGTGAGTTTAAGGCCAGCTTGGTCTACAGAACAAGTTCCAGAGCAGGCTCCAAAGCTGCAGAGAATCCCTGTCTCAGAAAAAAAAAATTAACCTGCCTTTTAGAAGACAATGTAAATCATTCTTAATAGGACTTGGATTTCTCATGCGATCAGCTTCTCAACCTAAGCTAATCCATAGCTTTGCTCTTGTTAGGTACTGGTCATGCCCTTGACTCAGAATAATGCATGTTGTGGTGATCATTTTCGGCAAATAGCTAACAGCACTTTAAACAGAAGACCACCATAAATGATGAAAGCAACATGTGGGTAGAGGTGGGTAACACTTGTGTGGTTTTGTTTACTCTCCTGGGTCAGTTGGGAGCAGTAAAATTACTTCCTTTTTAAAACCCTGTTTAAGATTTTGGTAAAAATCCCTCATTTTTGCCCAATGCCATACTGTCTGTGCTATTCTATAAAATATAGTTCAAAGTCAGTTTTTAGAGATAGACACAGGACAGTCAGAGACCAGACAGACACAGGGACAAGCACATTCAGACACAGAACAGACAGGAAACAAGGACATCACACACACACACACACACACACACACACACGATAGAGTATAGATAGGCCAGTAATTACAAACTACAGACAGATGAGTGAAGATTTCAAATTTTGGCTCATTGTTGGTCAAACTAATCCAAGAGAATAGAGTATGGTATATGCATCCCTTTAATACCAGCACTGGGGAGGAAGAGACAGGCAGATCTTCATGGGTTTGAGGTCATCCTGGTCTACAGAGTGAGTTCCAGGCTAGCCAGGGCTCCACAGAGAGACCCTATCTCAAAAAATAAGAACAATTTTAAGTCAAGTGAAAGTGTTTTGTTTCCATTCCTTAATGCATCATTGATACAATTTAGCCTCTCTGGGGTTAAGTATATTAACTACCCACAATCTCTACAATAAACTCCTCGCATCACCTTTCATGGCCTCCCACGGACACAGTACTGAGTCTAAAGTTCTTGGCTCAGTCCTCAAGGCCCTTAGGAGTCTGGCCCACACTCAGCATGACCCCCCAACATGGGTCAGCCTCTCATGACATCATCTTACCGCCCCCACAATCCTTTATTCATGCTATTCAGGAATCACACCGTCAAGTTTTCAAGCCTTTGTAGACACTATCTCTTCCATAGGTTCTTTCTTGATGCATTTGGAGTTTGTCTTCTTCATCTCCTACAGGACTTTGTTGGGACCCTTCAATAGGATCAATCCCATCCTTACCAAAGTGAGAGCTCCTTTGGGGCAAGGTGCCACCAACTCATCCCTATGGCTCTAATGGGGCTTTCCTTACATGACTACGAAACTAAATTGTCACATGGAAGTTCTCACATCACCACCAGGCAACACTGAGCTGGCATTTCTAGGCATGCTCCAAGCAGTGAACTTGGTGTGGCTGCATTTACAGATACATGCAAGGAAGCAGTAACAACTGCTGGCCGTAGCCATGTGTCCAAGGCAGGCTAGGCTTGCTGGATTCTCCCAATGATCCAAGTCAGCAGACAACTCAGGGTCCAGTCCTGTCTTATTGCTGGTTCCCCTGGAAATCCAACAAACACCTCAAATCCAAAATGTCCCAAACTGTACTCATCCTCCCCAGTCACAAGTGTGTCGCCATGATCAGGGGATAGCACAATCACCCAAACCAAAAAAAGAGAGGCCCTCCTGGGTTTTCATACCCACCACACCACATGTGCCATTGGGTGCTAGGTGCCCTGAAGTCTGCCTCCGGGAGCTCTTGGGCAGTCTCCTCTTCCTATAGGTGCCATGTAAAGAAGCCCTCACTGTTTCCGTTTCAGGTAGCGTGGCAGCTTTGACACTGTGCTCTTCCCCCAGACACACCCTTCACCCAGCCATCAAAACGATTTGCCCATTCTCCTGCTTAAATGTTTCCAGTGGCTCCTCATTCCCCTTTCCCTGTAAAGCCCACAGTACCCATCTGTCCACAGCATCATCAGCTGCTTGCCTTCATCAACCCTACACACACCTCTCCAGGCCCGCTTCACTCTTCACAGCTCCTAAACACCAGTCTTTCCTGCCTCTCCCACTCCCCATCAAAACCCTTTCCAAACACGCCGTGACCATTGTCTGTCATATGTGCAACAGGTTGGGCACTGTTAAGTGTCCTAAGTACTTTAGTGACTGGGGACCAGACAGAATGAGTGTCTCGGGAAAGGAATCAAAGATGGGCACTCATAACCACAGAGAAACTTTCCCCACAGCTTTGCAATGTGGCAACCCTGCTCACTTCCCCATTCATTGCCTTCTACACTCTGGCTGTCCTGATTCCTGGCTATCTGGGTCAATCGTCCTCACGGCCTAACCTACATATCTCAGGGTGAGAACAGTTTATCTCTCATCCAGCACTAATGAGGCCAGCCCTGCTTAGCTTCTTTCATCATCCAGGTTCAGGTGTGTTCAGGGAGGTATGTACAGTCAGAGATAAGGTAAGGAATAGCATTTCTTCTTTTTAAAAAAAGTTTATTATTTTTAGTCAGGTGTATGTGTCTGTGTGTGTACTTGTGTGGAGATGTCCCCATGGAGTCCAGAGGTGGTGTGTCCCTGGAGCTATAGTTACAGGCATCTTATCCTGTAACTGGGTACAGGGAATTGAACTCCAGTCCTCTGGAAGAGCAATGCTCTTAACCACTGAGCCATTTCTCCAACCATTTTTATTTTATTTAAGAGAGGGCCTATGTAAATTTGGCTGGCTTGAACTCATGTTAATTCGCCAGCTCCTACCCCTAGAGTGCTGGGATAAAGGTGTGCACCCCACACCTGGCCCAAGAACAGCACTTCTGATACAGGAGCCGACACCCGGCCCTTCCACCTTCACTCCTTGCCACTCAGTCAGCTACTTTATTCTTTACCCGGTGCCTCAGGGAAGAGATTTGATTGCAGAGAGTAAAGAATAAAGTGGTATTTCACAGGCTCTGAGCTTCAAAGGCCTAGGCTGTGGAGAGAATAGAAAGGATTAAGGCACAGAGAAAAGATTGAGTAGAAATGTGAGGTTGTCTCCTCCAGATTGACAAGTGGGAGGGGCGAGAGGAGGGAAGTATGAGCTCTATCCCAGATTCCCTGAAGAAGCCAGAGCTGAACCCGCTTTGTCTACAGGGAAAACAACTCATCTTCTGCCCTAGCAGGTAAAACCCGGCATAGGACCCCAGGAGAGAACTGGCTTTATGCTGTGTCTGGGTAGCCCAGTACAAACACCTCACGTGGCGCAGAACTTGGGGACAAAAACTCGGAGATACGCAGACAGAACCAAAAAAAAAAATGGCTCAGCATTTAGCAGCCTGTCTGACTGCTGACTGGGATGACAGAGCTCTCAGAGCTCTCAGAAAATGGATGAAGTAGAGACACTGGGGACCAGAAAGAATTCTTCTAGTATTTCAGCATAAGACAAAATCCTTAAAACTCATTTATGAGCCCATGGGGGAAGAAAGAGTTCAGCTGCCAGGCATGATGTCCATGTCTGTAATTCCAGGATCCTGAGGATCATGATATCCAGACCAGAACAAACTATATACACAGCACACGCACACACACACACACGATTAAAAAAGAAATCTAAATTCATACAAGATTATTTCTGGCATGCAAGAAAAATGGAAGCTTAAAATAGTAGTTCCATTCTTATAGTGCCTTGTATATCGGAAATTTGTACCTGTTACTCCAATTTCCTGGCACCTTAGCTTCCTTCTCTGTGGGTGTAGGCATCGTGGGGAAGCCTGTCTTACTAATTCATCTCTGTACACACACAGCAAGCACACGCACGCACGCATGCACACTCCCCTCTTCACTGCCACAGATTAGGGTCCACAACAACCAGGAAATGGACAGAAGGGAGTTTTTGGAATTAAACACAGGAACCAGATGAGAGAGATGTGGGTGTGCAGACCATAGGGCAGAAGTCACAGATAGTAGCTTCCAGCATCTTCCTCAGGAAGGTCCCGCTGCTCTCAGGCTTTCCTTGGTGTCCCTTTCCTTCCGTCTCCCCACACCCTGGCCCCAGAAGGGGAAAGAAAGGCAGCACAGAATCAGTACAGACTTCATTGGAGACATACGAGACTCCACCTACATCAAATCAGGACCCCAGCTGCCTAGCCCCGCCCCAGCTGTCTCTCCCAGCCCTCTGCCCAGCACAGCACAGTCCAGATGCGGCCAGTGTTGCAGAGCCTCTGGGAAAATCTGGTGATGTGTTTCTCCAAGATGGACTCCTTTTCCCTCTGTACTGATGATTCATTCCTGATGACAATTTGTCTCCTTGAGAAGTATCTCATGTCTGTAGGAGGCCTTCCTATCCCTGGGAAGGGCTCCACACCCCTAGGTCCTCCTTGGTCCTGAGGGGTTGTGTCCTGCATGGCTCATCCTTAAGAAGGACTCCAGAAGTATAGGAGGACTCCAGGCTCTCAGGAAATTCTCCATGTCTTGGGAAGGCCTCCTGGTCCCTGAAAACAGTCATCCTTGAGAAAGACTGTGTGTCTTTAAGAAACACTTGTCCCTTGTTCCTAGAAGGGCTCCACAGCCCCAGGAGGAACCCTAGGCAGGGTTCATAACCCCTAGGAGCCTGGCCCAAAGCCCTTCTCAGCTGGCACAGATGCTGCTGACAGTGGCCCCTCCAGGGCCCACAAGGCCCAGTTCTTCCTGTTCATTGATACAGAGCTGGTAACCGCAGCCCCGGGCCCGAGTTCCTGATGGGACCCGGCAGTCAGTCTTGGCACGAGGAGGCAGCAAGAAGCCTACGCTGCCAGCAATGAGCATATGCCAAATGCTATGAATGTAGAAGTAGTTGTCCCGGGTCTCCACGAAAGCATACAGAAGGACGGCACTGCCTGCAATAAGGCTGCCTGGACACAGGTAGAAGAGCCAGCGGCGCCATGTTGGCGGATAACAGTGCCGGCGCCGGACACTGCGAACTGTCTGGGGGAAGCAGAGAAGTGGGATTCAGGAATACGAAGCCCTAGAATACAAGGCTCTAGAGTATGAGGCCAGAGACAGTTCAGACTTCCCCTCAGCCCTAGGTGTGATCTAAAGGCACCTGCCAAGACTTGAGTGGCCACTGTGAACAGCAGGTGATGGTAACAGAAAGCACCTGGGGACCAGATGGCCAGCGCCCTGTATCCACTCCTGCTCCCTCCCTTGCCCTTCACAGGCCTCTCCACTCTTACCCAGGCTGTGGCCAAGATCCCAAGGGCGAAGAGACTGGGTCCAAGCAGGTTCCAGAGTCCATGCCGGTCAAGCTGCAGAGCCATGGACAGCAGCATAGCCCCCAGCAAATACAACACCTACAGAGACAGGACTCCAGGATTGGGCCAGGATGTGGGGGCAATGGGAAAAGCCCCAAGCATGAGTGGATTTTAAATAGAGGTTAGCTATGGAAGTCTCCCAGGACCCACTCTGGACTGACCTGCTTGATCACAGGCTGCAAACGAGCCATGGCAATGACGGTGACCCAAACTGACATTAAGGAGCCCAGGAAATCACAGAACTGAAGCACATCGTAGTCCATGATGCAGAAAACCACAATGCCTGGCTGGTCACAGGCATGATAGAACTGCAAAAAGAAAGAGCAGGTGTTAAAAGGCCTTGAGGCCACAAGTCCAGGACTATGAAACCAAAGAAAGACCTGATGGGGGTTACTCCTCTGTCAGAGAAGTAGAGGTCAGAGGTCACAGGTGAACAATACTAGGAAATGCCTGACTCCTTCATTCTTTTTTTATTTTAAGATTTATGTGTATGGGTGTTTTGCCTGCATGTATGTCTGTGTACCACATGTACAGTGCCCACGAGGCACAAGAAGAGGACATAGAATCCACTGGAACTGGAGTTACAGACAGTTGTTAGTCACCATGTGGGTGCTAGGAATCAAACCCCAATCCTCTACAAGAGCAGCCAGTGCTCTTAACCACCGAGCCATCTCTCGAGCCCTGATTCACTTATTCTTGAGAAAAATAGCAGTGAGGTCTGATCTGCTTTACAGCCAAGCATATCTGGCAGCTCAGACACTGGTCCCCCTCTCCTGTGTGAGGAGTCATCACAGGCCCCTTCCTCTTTCTGTGTGCTTCAAAGGCAGGTGCAAGACGCTGATGAAGCCTGGAATGTGAACTTAATCTTGAGAAGTAAATGCAAATCAGAAAGCGATGTGTGCTAGATTATTTGGTGGTTTGTATTCTTACACCTGGGATTAAAGGCGCTCGTTCTGTTCTGAGCACGTGGAAAAGAAGTTAGAGCAGGACTCTCAGGAACAATTCAGGAACAGTCTTAAAGCCAGCAGCTCTTTCTCACACCTATTTTTTTTTTAAGAAAGAGGGTGCTGGGTGGTAGTGGTACACGCCTTTAATCCCAGTACCCGGGAGACAGAGGTAGGTGGATCTCTGTGAGTTTGAGGCCAGCCTGGTCTACAAGAGCTAGTTCCAGGACAGGCTCCAAAGCTACAGAGAAACCCTGTCTCGAAAAACCAAAAAAAGGGGAGGTTAAGGCTAGACAGAGTTTGGCAGTTAAGAGCACAGGCTGTCTTGCAAAAGCCCCCCCAGTTCAGTTCCCAGCAGTCACACTATGTCTCAAAACCTCCTGTACCTCCAGTTCTAGAAGACCCATTGGCCTCTGTGGGCACTGCACACATGGATGGGGTGCACAAAATTCATGCACACCAAGTAAAAACAACAGATCTTTTAAAAGGGAGTGGGATTTCTTTGTGCGGGGTGAGGTTCCTCCAGTTCCTCCTTGGTCCCTTTTCAGGTTAGTACCGTATCTAGGTAACAAAGAGGCATCTGGGCTAGAATATTCCAAGACAGAATGGATGTGTTCTCCTGCAGTTCCTGCTGTAGTAAGGTGTTCTTACTAATTCTGAGTCACTTTAGATCTCCATGAGGCAAGAGTGGAGTGGCAGAACAGCTGTTTGGGGGGGCTCTGTGAGTAACAGTAGATAGGGCACCTGGTAATAAGAAGGAACAGAATCTAATACAAAAATAGAAAGAGACTCTCAGACCAGGCCTGAAAGGGAGTCAGCTAAACTGGGGTGCATTGGTCCCATCTGGTAGCATGGCTACAGCCTCCTCTGCCTTCTCTGTAGCTGAGTACCTGGAAGTCCCCACAATCCTCACTTGGACATATAACCCCCTACTTTCTCCTAGACTACCAATACGATTTCTACAACCTGGGACCCAGGGAAGCACATATTGGCTTTTGTGATACTCTTCTTTTTAATTACATTTTATAGTTTAATAGTGTGTGTATGTGTGTATGTGCATGTGTTTGCACTTCAAAGGACAAGCTGAGGCTGCCACTCTGTCCCTCCTCTACATAGGTCACAGGGGTTGAGCTCGGGTTGTCAGGTTCAGTGGTAAGTGCTTTTCCTCGCTGAGCTATCCCATGGATATGGTCTTGTGTGATATTCTTCTTGCCAAAACACAGAGAATCAAAGTCCATCTAAGATTTCTGCGGCACTCGCAGGTAGGCATTGTGTGCTGCAGTTTACCAAGGACCTACAGGTGAGATGACAGAATCCGCAGATACCAGGTCTCGGCAGGGAGCTAAATCACACGAGGAGATGTGCTTCCACCTTTCCTGTCAGAGAGGCTTGTGAAGGTAATACGGACCTTTCTGGCTACAGAGAAGCTGGAAATCTCAGAGACGGAACTGTGAAGATTCCATAATGGGAACAGGGAGACTTAAAAACTGTAAATCTAGCTGGGTGTGGTGCACACCTTTAATCTCAGCACTTGGAGGGAAAAGCAGGTGGAGCTCTGTGAGTCTGAGGCCAGCCTGGCCTACACAGAGACTTCCAGGCCAGCAAGGTACACAGTGATACCTTGTTTCAAAGCAAACAAAGCCTATAGATCTACATCAGAATGTATTCTTTTGAGCTGGGAGCTATATCACATTAATATCTCCCATGATGCCACAGGACAAAGTTTCTCAAGACTAAAACAGATTTTTGATAAACTGCCTTCCAAAAGCTCTCACAGAAACCAAGAAGGCCATGTTGACTGAATGGGGGACATGCTTTCATGTCATAAAAATGAGCATGCTACAGACAGAAACCACAGAGCATGTCAGAAGGTTTGAGGCAGGAGTACTTAGAGGTTAACGCCAGCCTGGACTACATGGAGAGTTTTAGGCCAACCTTGTCTGTAGATTAGAACTCTACTTCACAAAAGATGAGAGAGAGTGAGGAGCTGGGACAAGAACATGGAGACTGATGAGCAGGGGAGCCTCCCACAGAGACAGTGAAGACTCCATGGAGAGACCCCGTGACAGTTTAGACGCTGTGCTGGCTTACAGAGAAACGGTGAGCACCCAATCCCACATTGCATTCCGTGTATTCAGCCAATATCTCTTCTCCCCTCCACATGGACTGAGAAGCTCCACACCTGTGAGGTTGACTTGGAAGCAGCTTTGGCCATTTATCCCACAAGCTGCCTGACAAAACAGTCACTTCCTACACGTTATTGAGGGCAGGCAGGGCATTGCTCTAGGAGACAGTGAAAGCGGGGACAATGTGGTGGAAATGTGGACCCTCTCCCCACCCTGCGGTAAGAACACAGAGAAGCAGAGGTGCCGCTGCATACATACCGTGGAGAAGAACATGGTGAAGGTGTAGACAGCAGCTTCCAGCACATACCGGCTCCGAATGGCCAAGACCACAGGTGGCAAAAACATGAGGTTGCTCAGGCAGAGGAGGAGTGTGGACAGCAGCTGGAATCCATAGGTGAGCGCATCGGCACTGTCTGTGCAACCCCAGCCCCGCCACCCTGCAAGTAGGGAAGGTACAGGGTGGAGGAGGGCAGAAGGCACCCCTGGCTCAACAGACAATTGCGCTCACTCCTGTCCTCATACCCAGTGCCTTGGGGCACCCCTGGTGGCCACCCCATGCACAAGCCAAGTCTGACCTGCTCCCCACCCCAGCCCGCTCACCAGCCTTGCACTCGCAGGCCGCGTACAGGTAGTTGTGGGTGCGCAGCAGCTTGCACTGGCCATAGGGCCCACAGTCATCCACGCATGGGGACAGGAAGGTGCGCAACCGCACTTCAGCCGTCGCATTGCGGCATCGCACGAACCTGTGAGCATACACGCTCCTGGTTATTTGAGGCCAGGGCCACCCCCAACCCAGCTCCAGCTATGGCCCCTATTGCTCTTGCTCACCGAGGTCCCACCCCGCAAAGAGAGCGGAGGGTCAGGAACCAGGTCCCCGTCTGTGGGAAAGGAATTCGAAGTCTGGCCACTCTGGACGTGACACTGACTGAGAGGAGGAAACCTGTGAGGGACTCTAAAGGGGAAAAGCACGGGCCCAGGAGAGAGAAGTGGTCAGCACGGAGTTAGAACCCACTTCTGGGAACCCCTAGGTTGACCTCTGTTGTGAGGGCAACCAGCCTCCCTTCATTTCCCATTCCCCTCCCCACCTTTGGAACAGGTCACAGCAGCATCCCCCAGGCTCAAGGGCACCTCATGAGTCAGGCATCCGAACACTGTTACATTTTCTTGGTGCAGGGAACTCTGAGCAGGGTGAAGATGCAAATGAGGCTGTCAGACCCTTGGGGTAGGCTACCCCAGACCTGTCACTTCTCCCACTCCCTAAGGCTGGAAGTCCCATTCTCCTCTGGGTGGGCCCACTCCTCCAGGGATCAATCCATCAAAGCTGTGCTCTTACTCAGTAGGAGCCAGAGATCCATCAGATCCTCACAGCCAGACTCTCAAAGCCTAACAACAAAGCAAGCCCTGACTCTGAATCTTCCCTTTGGAAGAGAAGGCACCTTGGTTCATCCTATCTGGTTTATGGAAGGAATTGGGCACCTGATGCCAGACGTAGATACCAGCAAAAGATAAAGATAATTTAAGGGTCTCAGTCACCTAGCCCTGGGGCTGAAAGCTTATTAAGAAAATGCACTCCTCACGTGAAATGACCCCAAGTACAAATGGAGGTAGCTGAAGTCAGAGAGATTAAATGTAGCAATTTGGTTGGGGTTAAAAGAACACAGATATCCCCAGGTGTGGATGTAAGGGGTGGCTGTCTTTGAGGGAGGAACCGGACGCCACAAATTCATCTCAAGAAAGATCTGAGGCAGCCTGATACATTAAATTAGGAAAAAATAAGGCTTATGAGAACATTTTAAATCAGGCTGGAAAAATGAGGCTGTCCCTAGACATGAGTTATGTACTTGACTAAAGTGGAGAAGGTGCCCCAGTGAGTCTCCTCATCTGTGAGCACATCTGGGTTTGCTGGAGTCTCCAGGGTGGACTTCTTACTATTACTTTTGGTATTTCTGAGGTAGCATTTCATATAACCCAGGCTGGCCTGGCCTGAAACTCACTATGTAGCTGACCCAGGCTCTGACTGGCCTCGTTCTGCTGGGATCATGTGTGTATTCGACCACACACGCCCTTCTTCAGCTGAATTCTCACCAGACAATGCTGCATACACCTGTCCTTAAGCACAAGAGTGGTTTATCACGTCCTTCAGTGAAGGCCGGGAGGGGAATATGCGGAAGTACTACTCAATGAAAGAGGATAGCCAAAGCAGTCCCAGGTACAGAGTCCTTGATCCAGGGGAAAGATCAAAATACTTGGAAGAAATGAAAAAGATCCAGGGTTCTTAGTCCACCACAATCCCCGATGAGCTCAGTGTGATGCAACATCTTAAAGACACACTTGTTCTCCAGATGCATGAATTCAAGGCTTGGCTGGGTGTGCATGTGCACCTTTAATCCCAATGCTCAGGAGGCAGAAGCAGGCAGATCTTTTGCGTTTGAGGCCAGCCTGGTCTATATAGCAAGTTCCAGGCCCTCAGGGCTACTTAGTGAGAATGTGTCTGAAAAATAAATAAATGGATAAACAGTTTGCCTGCCACACTGGTCACACCAGCTCAGATTATCACTTTCAGAGACATGATGGCCAATCAAAGTATAACAGAGGGATGAGTGTCAGGTAGAAGGAAGTCTAACACCAGAGTCCCCGACACTGAAGGGGTTCAGCTGTTGAGAGAGCGATAGAAACAGCTGAAGGGCTGTTAAAATAGCATAGCATTGTAACCAATGCACAGCATTAAGGTGATACATGGTAATGAATGGAGTCTGTACTGTCTTTGTGTGTGCTTGCACCTGTACGTGTGCATGCAGGTGTGGGTACAGGTATGTGCATATGGAGGCCAGAGCTCAATGTTAAGTATCACTCTTCAAATGCTATCCACCTTGTCTTTGAAGCATGGCCTCTCATTTGGCCTGGAACTCACCAATTAGGCCAGGCTGGCCCAGGGACTATCCTGTTTCCACCTCCTCAGTGCTGAGATTACAGGTGTGTGCCAAAGTCAGGTCCTTGTGCTTGGAAGGCAAGCACTTTATCCTCTGAGCTAGCTCAGACCCAAGCAGTTATTCACTGTTCATTTTTTTCTATAAATCTAAAACTTCTCTAAAAGAATCTATTATAACAAACAAGGACACACACGGATTTGCTAGATATGGCATCTAGACAGAACAAAGTCAGTGGGTGAAGTTCATGAAAGTAGTCCTAGTAGACTATCAGGAATGCCACTAGCTACAGGAGCTGTCTAAACACAGGCTGCATGACCTCTTGTTACGGAAATGAACCACCATTGCGATCAGCTCTCTAACAGGAGGTCAACCTACAAACTAGAAACCCTGGGCCTCTGCGTCCCGGCTGGCGCAGCTCTCACAGTGCAGTGGGGGCTGAGAACTGGAGCAAAGCACAGAAGCAACCTGGAAAGAGCACCGGAAGGAGGCAGGGGCCCTGCACTCCTGCAACCTTCCCCTTCAGACTCCCCAACAGGGAGGCACCCCTTCCCAAGAAGTACCACATTGAGCTGGAGCTCCAGACTAAGGACACCTCCACTGTCCAGTACTGGCAACAGCCTCAGAGCAAACACAGCTGGGCGCTCAGGTGGAAGAGCCACGCTGGGACCAAAGAAGATGTAGAAGTGGACAGAGAAGGTATCCAGCTCGTTGCGCAGAGTCGGACGCACTGGCCAGCAGTGCTCAGGTGGCAATATGGCTCCAGACCCTTCTACAGGAGTCCCCAGGGATGGTGGCTCTGGGGGCAATGGCTGGTTGCCCAGTGATTGGGGCATATTCATAGCAGCCCCAGGGACCAAGGCACGAGACAGGCTGGGTTGTGGACACTCTGTGAAGGAGAAAAAACCAAAGGTGAGACATGAGGTCTATACAGCCCCACAGCCCCACCACAGACCAGAACTGAGCCCAACTCCTGTTGAGCTAGCAAAGCGGAGGAAGGAAAGTAAACTAAAACAGAATGGGCCTGGAGAAAGGAGGCATCAAGACCATGGGACAGGGTCCAGATGTTTCCTAATTGTCGCAGCGATTGAACTGCCATATTGTAGTTATCTGTCCCTCGCCAAGGTCAGAGCAGAGGAATTAAGATCACATGGGTCCCCCTCAAAGCAGTGCAAGACACTATACTGTAAGCTAATGGGAGGCACTGTGCTGCTGACTGTGAGTGCTGAGGCAAGAGCAGCTCCTGAAGTCCTGGCTGGCCCTGTCCACCCCAGGACACTGAAAATGAGATGAAGGAAGGAAGGGAGGGAGGGAGAGAGAGAGAAGAAAGAAGGAAGGAAGGAAGGAAGGAAGAGAGAGAGAGAGAAGAAGGAAGGAAGGAAGGAAGGAAGGAAGGAAGGAAGGA
>LOJH01010358.1:1058-14763 GCA_001685095.1 Ellobius talpinus
TTTCAGCCTTGTCTTTAATGATAATAAGCCATAGTTGCCCTGGTTTTAGAATTTGTGGCTGGCAGATATTGAGGGGGCCAAGGTCCAGGAGAAACTTTGTGGTGAGTGTGAGTATGCTGTGGTAGGAAAAAGATGGACCTGGTTGTGCCTTTCTACAGTGTCAGAATTTATTGAATAATAAGTGCACAAGCCACATCAGTACGGTTGGCTCTAATTTCCCTTGATAGCTGGCTGTTGTCAATCATAGGATCCTTTATTCCAATCTTCATTACTACTGCAGTTCTGAGATCACATACGACACTCCACACAGTGCCTTGCCCTGAGAGACTCCATTTTACAAGCAGTGGCTGACTCCAGTATATATGCAGAAGCAGGGTGACTCTATACTTTGTTGAGCACATAAGAATCACTACCTAGAACCATGCATGAGTCACAGACTGATAAATACCTTATTCTTTTTAATTTGAACAATAGAGGCATGTGGGTGTATTAAAATCATATCATAAGTATGGGGAGAATGTTCTGATTTTTAGAAAAACTTTTTTTGTTGAGGATTTCATATAATATTACTTTGATTATATTTACTTCCCCTCCCTTAAACTCCTCCCAGACCCACTTCCTACTCATTCATATTTGTGTTCTTTTTCTTGCCTCCCACAAATCTATTAAGTTCAATTTGTACTACTCATATACTCTTGGATGTGTGGACTTTCAGTGGAATACGGTCCACCTTCCAGGGGCTACACCCTCAGAGAAAACTGACTCTCCCTGTCCCAGCAGCTATCATAATTAGGGTGGAACATTGTGCTTACCGTCCTCTCCATGCTGGATTTTGTCTGGCTTCAGCTTACATGACTGTTGTCCATGCTATCATAACCACTATGGACTCATATATGCAACTGTCCTGTTGAGTCCAGAAAATACTGTTCCCTTGTAGTATTTTACCACCTCCGGTTCTTACAATCTTTCTACTCAGTGGTAGTCTGAATACAAATGGCCCCCATAGGCTCATATATTTGAATGCTTAGTCATCAGAGAGTGGCACTATTTAAAAGGACTAGAAGGATTAAGAGGTGTGGCCTTGTTGGAGAAAGTGTATCACTGGAGGCCACCTTTGAGGTTTCAAAAACCTGTGACAAGCCCAGAGGTCAGTCTTTCTCTGTCTCTGTCTCTCTCTTTCTCTCTCTCTCTCTGCTTATGGATCAGGATATAGTTCTGATCTACTGTTTCAGTGTCTGTCTGAATGCTATCATGCTTCCTATCATGATAATCATGGATTAAGCCTCTGAAACTGTAACCAAGGCCCCAGTTAAATGATTTCTCTTATAAGAGTTGCGGTGGTCATGCGTTTCTTCACAGTGATAGAACAGTGATCAAGACACACTCATCTTCAACAATGACCTTGGGAGGAGGGAGGAGCTGTGATACAGACGTTCCATTTAGGCTTGAGCTTTCTGACATTTCTTATTCTCTCTTTGACCAGCTGTGGCTGTTGTGATTTGAATGAGATGTCCCTCCCCTCATAAGTCTTGGGCATTTGCATGTTTGGTGTCTGCTTGGTGGCTGTTTGGGAAGGATTAGGAGGTGTGTCCTTGTTGGAAGAGGTATGTCACTAGGGGCAGACTTAAGGTTTCCAAAGATTCTTACCATCCCAAGTATAATCTCAGCTCCATACTTGTAGAACAGGATGTGATATCTCAGCCACCGCTCTAGCACCTTGCCTGTCTGCCTGATGTCATGCTCTTTGGCATGATGGTGATTGATTTTCTGTCTCTCTGGAACTCTAAGCCTCAGTTGCTTTGGTCATGGTAGTTCATCACAACAATAGAAAAGTAACTAATATAATGGGTCTCTGTGTTAATTGCCATCTACTGCAAAAAGAAGCTTCTCTAATGGGGGGTGAAAGATGCATTGATCTATGAGTATAATAGAAAGTCCTTAGGGGTTTGTTTAACACTCTTCATCTATCAGAGTAGAAACATTAGACTTCTCTTGGACCTATGGCCTCTTGCCACAGCCTCTTATTTCTGACAGCAGTATTCTGAGAACTTAAAAGACATGGACAAGGAAAGGCTACAACTTCCTTACCCCACAAGGAGGAAGACACCTAATAATGGTGACAGTGGCTCCACCGACTTGTTATCTAACCACCAGGTGTATGTACCAAAGGACCCACAGGCAGAGTACTCATGACTGTCCCAGGGCTTTGGCTCTACTTGGTCCCACTGCTGATCACTGTTCTGTTTGAACTGATATCCTTCTGTCTGCCTGTCTGTGGTGGTTTGAATGAAAATGGCCCTCATAACTTCATAGTAAGTGACACTATTAGAAAATATGGCCTTGTTGGAGTAGGTGTGGTCTTGTTGGAGAAATTGGGTCACCAGGCATGGGCTTTGAGGTTTCAGATTCTCAAGCCAGACCCATTCTGTCTCTCTTCCTGCTTTCTGTCAATCCAGATATAGAACTCTTGGTTCCTTATTCAGCACCACGTCTGCCTGTGTTCTGCCATGCTTCCTGCCATGATGACAATGGATTAAATCTCTGAGTTATAGCCAGCCCCGATTCAATGTTTTCTTTTATAAGAGTTTCCATGGTCATGATGTCTCTTCACAGAAATAAAACCCTAAGACAGAAGTCGGTGCTAGGGACTAGGGTGTTGCTGTGATAAGCCTGACTGTGCTTTTTGTTTGAGGAATGTCGACTTTGGGACTTTGGGTTAGTAAAGCAACTGAATGCTTTAAGGAGGGCTTAATGGGCCATACTTGTAGGAGCATGAGAGACAGTGGTGTTGAGGGTGACTTGAACTGTGGGGGCCTGGCTCAAGAGGTTTTAGAGAAGAATATTAATATGTGGCCTAGAGATTGCTTTATGCTCTTATCCAAAAATGTGGCTGCTTTCTGCTCTTACCCAAAAAAAATCTGCCTGAGGCTAAATTTGAAGAGTTATGGATTAAAAGCTTTGGTGGATGATATTTTCAGATAGCCTAGTATTGACTGTATTGCTTGGTTATTAATGGTCACACTTATGCAAATCTAGAATGAAAAGAAGCAAGCTGAGTAAGGAAAAACACAAAAAGTGAGTTTGAGAAGAAAAGGGACACCAGGAAGTGTAAATGGATTAAAGAAAATCCTGATATTAGGTGGAATAAAGAGAGTGGTGACCTCAGAGAAAACCCCACCCAACTAAGCCTCAGACTTGTGAAAAGGAATTCAAGAAAAGTTTAAGGCTAGGCATGGTGGCACACACCTTTTAATCTTAGCACTCAGAAGGTAGAGGTTGACTGATACTTGAGTTTGAGGCCTGGTCTACAGAGCGAGTTACAGGACAGCCAAGCTTAGGCAATGAAGGAAACCATTGAAAAGAGAAAGCTGGTGAAAATGTGTTGGAAAGAGAGGCCATGTTCCAGCCCTAGTAAACAGCAGAACTTAGCAGCTTCAGCCATTTGGTTCTGGCTTTAGCATCAAGGATAGAAGAAAGGGGTTATGGAATCTCCCTCTGTGACTAAGGAAAGCTGCTGAGACCAGGTGTGTGGCAGGGGTGTCCTTGCATGGAAGACCAAAGAGGCCATTGTGTGAAACTGCAAAAGTGAAGCCTGGATTGCCTTGGAGATCCCAAGATGTTGGAGATGCCAAAGCTGTGGGATACCTTCTGAGGAAAGCTGCAGAAAGAGAGAAGGAAGATTTACATATCTGTCCCAGATTTTGGGGTAGGAGGCAGTTGGCAGCACCTCACTAGAAAAGAATGTCAAGCTCAATTTCTCTATAAAGTTTGAATTCCATTTTGTGTCTTTCTCACACCGATAATTTTGATTAGCACAGTGACGTTTTCACACATGCTCATTATGCTTTGGTCTTAGCCTTTCCTCTCACCTCCTTTGCCTTCCCCTCCCTCCTCCTTGACGGTCCCATTCCCCACTTCCCAAATGGTCACTCTTCTGATTTCGTGACATAAACATCCCAAATTCCTCTCTCATTCCCCTCTCCTCTCCACTTTAGATCCCTCCCTCTCCCCCTACAATCCCTTCATCCGCTTGCTACTTCAAGTCATACCCCCACACTCCCAAATTTATATCTATATTTCCCATAAGAGAGCAAAGGTGGCTTAATATTAGAATGAAAGAACCTGATTATCCCAGCCAGCCAGCTGTTAGGACAACTTGACAAACTACCGACACGAAAACTGCTTTGTCTTGTGAATTTACAGTCATCCAATGCTAGGGACATTGTGGGAAGACACGCATGTATCCTCTCTGTCTAGTTAACCAAGTCTGGCTTGTTTTGTTTAACATAAATATCTCCAGTTCCATCCATTTTCCTGTAAATGTCAAAATTTCATCTTCTTGTAGCCGAAATAAAATTCCACTGTGTGTACTGATACCATATTTTCCTTATTTATTCATCTGTGGATAGAAATCTAGGTTGGGTCCATGTCTTGGCTGCAACAGCCAGCATGGGCGTGTAAATATTTTTTTCCTGTCGTGTGTTGACTTAGAGTCCATTGGGTATAGACCAAGGAATGGTATGGCTAGACCGTATGCTCTATTTTTAGTTTCCTGAGGAACCTCTATATTTATTTCATAGATGCCATTCTGTGCTTCATAGGTACATGGTATCTCAAGAAAGGGAGGAGGAGGAGACTGGCTCTGGTTGGCATCTATTTTTAGTTTCCTGAGGAACCTCTATATTTATTTCATAGATGCCATTCTGTGCTTCATAGGTACGTGGTATCTCAAGAAAGGGAGGAGGAGGAGACTGGCTCTGGTTGGCATCTGACTTCAGCATCACGGGCATCACATCATGTACAGGGAAGTAAAATCATTAAGGCTGATATTTGCAAGAACTTAGTTATCTAGAGGCAAGCACTGCCTGGACTTGCATGGTAAGGAGCTGTTGTGTCATGGACAGACTGGGTTGATCTTGGAGTGCTGTCTGCTTGTGCGAGGGACAGATGTCACTTGATGTGTCTGGTTCTAAGTTGTACTCTGCTATCTGATGCTGGAGTAAGCTGTATGTGGAGTTTTTCGAGGGGGCTGCCAGAGACATCAATGTTCATGTTGTCCCAGGATGGGATGCCCTGGTGGAGATAAGATGTGGGATGCAAGGCTGGGTAGAGGGTGTGGATATTCATGGTCTAGTGATGACCCCTCTTCTGAACTCAGAAACATTTCTCTTTCATTTTTTTGATGGTTCTAGGCCTTAGCAGTGTCAAAATGTAGACTAAGACTTTATTTGGGGTTCTCCCTTTTGATACCTTAAACATACTTCCCTTAGATTTTTCATCTTGAACAGATTATTTCTTATAGGGAGAGGATCTATCAGATAAACAAATTATACCAATGAAGTTAATTCATAACACTCTAAAAAGGCTTCTGTTGGAAAAGAAAGTGAAGATTTTTTTGTTGGATTAGGTCAAAACTTGGCAAACTTTATCCATATAAGGACAGGAGACAGATACTTTTAGCTTTTTGAGTCATGTAGTCTGATCTTTCTTTGTAGTGTTTGAGTTTGAACCTAGGTCCCCATGGATGCAGGGCAAGGGCTCTACCATGGCACTGCATCTTTAGCCCTCAGTCTGTCCCTGTGCTACAGATACTCAGTCTCTACTACATTATAAAAGTGTCTGCACACGTTACAGATATGTGAATGAGGGTGACTTCGTGCCCCCAGACCTTTGTTCATGAATGCAAATTTGGGGTTTATGAGTTTATTTATCATGAAATATTATTTTTCTTTGCCCAACCATTATTTTTCCTGCTGAAAAATGTAGAAAAGCATCTTAGCTCATGGAGTGTAAGTAAAAAACTCAGAGTATTTTGCACACATCAAGCCATGTTTTCCCATCATCTCACTCCTCACAATGGAAGATGATCTGCTCCGTGCCTGGAGCTGTTGTTCTGCTTGGGGATTCTTTGTGTAGCCCTGCACTTTGTCCCTTCTGTCAAATCCTTTTGTGAGTTGGGGCTGCTCAGGGTGCAGGGGGTTGAGCACTGAGGGAGGAGAGCACCTGCTGTGGAGTAACTTGCATGTCCTTGGTCTTGGCAGAAGGATTTGAGGAACTGAGGAAGGATTTCGATCTCAGTCCTTATTTCCCTGAACAAGGCTCTCTTAGTCCTGGGGCTCTGGTTTTCTTGCCTGGCTGAGCTGTAGCATCTGATCACAGGTACCTTGGTTATCAGTTATGTTTTGGGGGTGTGGTGGATTGGGGTTGTGGTGGAGTGGAGGGTGGAGGTGGGAGCTGAGTTTTGCTTGGAGCTAGTGCTCTGGGCTAACTTTAATATTAAGAATTCCCAGTTGAAAGACCAGCCATTTTTTTTAAAGGGGAGCAAAATAGCATAGAACCCAAGACCTTAGGGCTCAGTGTATTCTGGTACGACATTCCAGTGGGATTCTGGGATGCTTGTCAACAGCCGTGGCTGCTCTTGGATTTTCCCATGGCCTATTCCAGGACAACCACAGATCTGCAGATGTTCCCTCAGGACCAGGTCATGGCAAAGGCCCATTTCAACAGCAGCTACTGCTGCTCCCAGGGCCAGAGGCCAGTGCTCATGTGGCCCCTGGTAGCAACCCTTCCCCAGATCTCACCCACTTCCCAGCAGGTGAATGGCAGTCCTTGTGAATTTCTCTTTGGAGTCAGAGGGTTTTTTTCCCCTGTGGTGGGGATGCAAAAGATATGGCTACATAGAGACAAATAAGATGAACCCATGCAGCGAGTAGGGAATTAACCCCATGATCCAAAGGGGGCATTCTTTGTTGCATGTTGTAGGGCAGGGTGAGGAAATGACCCTGGAGAAGTCATGTGGAAGTCATAGGGAAAGGTGTCTTTCTGAGAATTTACAAGGGTGAAGGAGAAAGGACATTTCAGAGGCAAGATAAAACAACCCCCAAACTTACTGGCTTCTGACTAGAGCCATTTTTTTTTACAGCCTGGTGCCTTGATTAGTTCACCTCTTATTGCTATAAAATACCTAAGAAATCTACTTAAAAGGAGGGCAACTTTGCTTTGTCTCCAGGTTTGGGGGGTGTTAGATAGTCCTTGGGGGTTCTGTCACTTCCGGGCCTGTGCATGTTGAGGAGACATGGTAGAGCCAGGTGGCTCACTCTGAGGTAAATAGAAGGCAGGCAGGCAGACAGACAGAGAGGACCTGAAGACAAGATCTACGCTTGGAGGGCATGCCCATAGTGATCTGCTTTCTATTACCCTTAAGCTCTGCTAGATGTCATCTCTCAGGAGTTCTCTTGTTCAGTTGTGTTCTGATGGCCATTGGGGCTGGGGTCTTCTGAAGGTTTGACTTGGCTTAGTATTCAAGACAGTGCCTTATCTCTCATGCCTGGGCCTTGGGTTAGGTTGGCTGGGATGGCAGGACTGGCAATCAGTCTCCTCCCCCAGCACCGTCGCTGCTCCAAATGACTAACTTGGACTTCCCTACAAATATGGAGGACCCCAAAAAGTTGGACTTATAAGGAGGCCAGATTTCTTCAGAAGAAGCGAGGAAGAAAGGCGTATCTTTTCCAAGACTAAATCCATACTGTTCTAGAATATTTTCTGCATTAACTTGTTGAGCAAACATGACTCTCATGCCAGCTCAGATTCTAGGACATAGAGGATTAGGCTCACCTAATCCTAAAGAGGAAAACCTGGTCATGCAAGAAGCAATGGGATGGATGGTGGTCACCTTGGAGAGAAGCCAAGACTGAGGCAGAAGAGAACCAGGAAGACAACTTGGTTGTCAGAGGATGAAGAGGCCAGCCAGCGCTCTTGGGCCATCGCACAGGTGGCATGGATGAGGCCAAGGTGGGAGCTAGGTTGGATCCTCATGAGCTGTGGACGGAAGCAAACTTTATTTTTTCAAGTTTTTTATATTAGCATATGTTAATTATACATAATAGTTGGCTTCATTATGACACTCTCGAACATGTCTATAATGCATTTTGATCATATTCACCCCATCACCCCCTCTTGTCCTCCAGCTCCCACTTACCCCTTCCTCTTCTCAAGTAGCCCCCTTCTGCTCTCACGCCTTTGTGTGTTTGCTTTGGCGACCAAATGGACTGCATCAGAGTTGCCCGTAAGTGCGGGAGTAAGAAGGAGTTTTCAGGAACATGAGCAACTTCACGGTGGCTGCACCGCCCAAGACATTCCCTCTCCCAGAAACTACTTATCACCTATTGGTCCTCAGGTAGGCAGAGTGAACAAGAGGGAGAGATTTTAAAGGTCACAAAACCATCCCACATGCCAGACTTTCCAAGGGCTGGTGACCATAAGGAGTCTGTCTTCTGCTTCCTCCCAACCAGTCCCAGTTAGTTGTCCTAATGCTCAGTATTGATCTGTGCTCTTTGGGCTCCCAAAGCTTCTGTGACTCCCCTTTCCTCCCACACCAGGCTTGACAGTATAGTGCAGGTCTTAGTGCTCTCTACCAAGATGTGCACAGTTGTGGTTTCTTCCCCCCTCTAGCTGTCAAATTTGGAGCCTTTGCTCTCCCAAGAGCCGCCCTCTTTCTTATCCCCCTCCATGGCTTGTCATGTGGATCATTCTGTCTAGCCTGTGTTCCCAGGACTCCGTCTGTGAAAATCCCATGTTCTGCCCTCCTTTAAACCTTACCTTCAGAGACTTGGATGATGACTTAGCCAGTGTCTGCTTCGCAAGCACAAGGATCCAAGTTCGAATCCTCAGAGCCCTTGTAAAAGCCAGACATGGTGGTATATTGGGGGACAGTGGATCCTAGAAACTTATCGGCCAGTCGGTCTACCTGAATCGATGAGCTTCAGGTTCAGTGAGATGCCATTCTCAAAATGTGAGGTGGGGGAGCAATAAGGAAAGACACTTGACCTCTGGTCTTTATGAGTTACGTGTACATACATGCATGTGTGCATACCCGTACACACAGGGGGTCACCTCCACACACTCCCCCGCTCCTGGAGACCCAATACTTTGGGAAGCAGCTGCTCTCTATTTGTCTCATTCTTATTCCCCTTACCATTGCTTCAAGGTCTTCAGAGACAAAAACCACCAGAAGACCTTGCCGCTTCTGCCCCACGGCTCCATGCCCTGCACACAGCAATCATTCAGTTGATGGCCTTTTGAATTAAACAGTGGTTTCTCTGGGCCACCAGCCTCTGATTGTCTCTTTCCTTTCCCATGGCAAATTGCAGCATTCAGCTCCCAGCAACTCCTGGTCCAGGGCCCTGAGGTTCCTGGCAGGCCGTTCCCTCAGGACCATGGGACTGCTGTTCCCAGATGGCCGGCCCTGGGCAGGCTGGAGCTGGGTCCCAGGGAGATGGAGAGCCTCTGACTCCACGGGCTCCCCTGGCTCCTGTCTCCAGCTGCCTCATGCTTGTTTTCCTTGGCACAAGGAAGTCCTCAGTCATCACATCCATTTATAGGCATATATCCATTCTTATTCTCTTAGCAAAATATTACGGTGACTTTGGCTTAGAAAAGGAGCAAAGAAAGGGAAGTGGAGGCTGTGCTAGGCAGAGCAGCTATTTCACACGAGGCTTCTAGGGCTTCCTGCAATAGTCAACCCATCCTGGGGAACTGGTGCTGTTCTTTTCCTGCCCACCAGCCCTGCCTGTGCTCCAGCTCCTCAGACTCTACTAATGGGCTATGTGGGCAACAGATACATCTGAAATTCTTGCAGGGAAAGGGGTGTGGCTGCCTGGCTCCAGTCACATCCATATTATCTGAGGGTTGTTCATCTGACACCAAAATATTCAGTGGCCACTGTTAAACTCTGAGAAGGGAGGAGCTCTGATTAGTCGGGTTACACCTACAGGCCAAGAAAAGACCAGAACATCAGTTATTATGTAGTTTCCTCCCTCTGCCAGCCATCGTTTCCAAGCAGTCTGTAAACAGTGTCTCCTCCGTCCCTTGCAATCACCTTTTGAAGCAGTGCTACTGTCATCATAATTTAGAAAGGAAGAAACTGAGGCAGAGCAGACTAACTCGCTTCCCTTGTCACTCCAGGGTCAGTATCGTGGCTGGAATTTGGGTCTCAGAGCCCTGGCTTCTGAGTCTGCCAGTCAATCAGCATCACTTTTATTGCTCATCCAATTAAGGTGTTGAAATACTAACAGGGTCACATAGTCCTTCTTATATGTCTGGAAGCCCTGGAAAGGGCAGTGTGTCTGAGGGTTGTGGACAAATGACTGGACGAGTCCGAACCAGTTCTCGGCACAGGTAATTCAATTTGGTTCAAATTCTGACTTTCCCACAGCTTTTGGTTTCTCAGCCTAGCTTTGTGTGCCCATTTGGAAAGGCAGATTAACAAAGGGATTTACTGGGGTTTCCAAGAGCAACCTCCTTTTCTTGGCTCCAATCTCTGGCCTGGGAATTTACTAAGTAGCCAATTAGTTCATTTTCTTTTCTCCATTCATTCATCAAACTCTGATTCTACTCCTTGTGTGTGCAGGACACCTTATGGGCACCGGGAGGACACATGGAGAGAAGCATAACCAAGTGAAAAAGGCCTTGCCTCTCCCTGCTGTGAAGCAATGGTTAGCATTCCTGTGTATGCTGCCATTGAAACTGGAAGCCTAGGTTAGAGATGTGGTGGTACATGCCTGTAATCCAAGCTCTTTAGAGGCAGAGGTGAGAGGATCAGAAGTTAAACATCACTCTCAGTTATATATCTAGTCTAAGGCCTGCCTAGGCTTAAAAAATAAAACCAAGGCTAGCAAGATGGCTCAGCGGGAAAAGATGCTTCCCGGCAAGACTCATGACCTGAGTTTAATTCTGGGTACTCAGGTCACAGGTGGAAAGGGGAGAATAGATTCCTGTAAGTTGTTCTATGAACACACAAGTGTATGTGTACATACACACACACACACAATCACATACACACAAATTAAAAGTTAAAACCCAAACAACCCCTAACTCCCAAGAGCCTAACTGTTGCTGTCTCCCAGCTCCCTGGGAAGAATTTTAGTACTCTCTGGTAGATTGCATGAGGTGTGCTTTACTGGTTCCATGTCCACACAAACAGGATTTTATATGAAAGTTAACTGGAGCCATATATCCTAACAGGGAAGCAGGTCTCAGCGCTGTTCAAGCTGGATAGAATGGTGATGTAGATTCCTGCTCCTGACTGCATGGTACCCAGTTTATCTAAGGATGCAGATGCTCTTCTAATCCTAGGGTCGCTATGCACATAATCACAGATTTGCTAATTTTATACTTTAGAGAATAATTGGGCTCTGGAGGACATTCCTCAGTGTTCTCAAATCCAGGCGGCTGCAGCTTAGCTCTTCTGGGATGCTGCCGGTCCCTTGCTTGCAGATTCATCACTCCAGTCTCTGCTCGAGCTGCGCATGACCATCTTTTCTCTATCTCAACTCTGTGGATGCATCTGCCTTCCATAGGAAGACCTGAGACCTTGGAAATGGGTGCTTAGGGATAACTGAGGACAGGCGTCTGCATGTGGCATGGTAGAGTCTGGCTTGCTGTCATCCTCTAGACATTCTGGAAGAGTTGATACAGTTATTAAGCATTGTCAAGTCCTGGGAATTGGAACCTGAGTATTTGTTCTGTGTCTACAGCACATACTCATTTGTTTTCTTTCCAGTATTCATTTTCCTCTGCTCCTTCAAAAAGGCTTCCGATTTTATTTGGGAATTTGATGACTTAAGGGAAGCTCCTTTTGCTGTAGGCTCAGTATGGGAAGCTATGACAATTAATATTATCAATCTAATCTGGGATTATGTAGGAGAAAAGCCTCCAGGAACATGTGCAGGCTGTTTAGATCTGGTTAACTGAGCTTAGAAGACCCATCCTAAAGAGGGCAGTACCATTCCCTTGGCTTATGTCTTAGACTGCACAAAAAGGAGGAAGGTAGCTAGGCATGAAAATCTATTGTTCTCTTTTTTACAGCTGTGGTACAATGTAACCAGCTACCTCAACATCTGCTGCCAGTACTTACCAGAGCCAATAGTGTGCACTTTCCACCTGTGAGCCCAAGCACTTTCTCCCTTAAGTAACTTTTGTCAAGAGTATTTTATCACAGCCATAGAAAAGCATACAGAAAGCATATCCCGTACTAATAATGGACCCCTCTTGGTGGTTTTTTAGTCAAGTCTGCTTCAGGATCTTTCTGGGAGATGTGGAACAAAGATTTTCCTGCATAATTCACAATTTTGGAGCTTCTTATAATCAGCCTTTTGATATTGCTGTTGTTTTTAGATAAGTTGTTTGTTTGTTTTTGTTTTATTTTTTGAGACAAGTTCCCAATATATAGCCTAGGTTGACCTGAACTTCGCTGTGTAGCCAAGGCTGGCTTTGGACTGCTGATCCTTCTGCCTCTGCCACCCGAGCCTGTATAGGTGCATATTGTTACACGTGGCTTATAGCCCTTATAGCCCTCAGAGATGAGTTCTAAGACAAAGTAAAGTTTAGAATAGAGAAAATTTCTCCAGTGAAATTACTGACATTTGTATGCCTTTCATTTTTTCTGATCAAGTGACTCAATATCCCCTTTAAAAATTTAAGCTCCTTGAACCAACATTTCTTCCCTGTGTACTGGAAAAAGGCAGCAGGTAGATGCATTTCCTCAATGGCATGCACTTCTTTGAATATGAGCGAATCACTCAGGCTCTCAGATGACTTTCACGAACACAGGTGGAGTAAAATAGTTTCATCTGTTGGTGTGCTTCATAGTCCCCTTCATGAGAACACAAAAGCCCTCAGGATGCCCAGATCTGATTATTATTTGGGCTATGTGGACAATCCTCCCCAGTCCTAACTTTGCAGAACCAGAGTGCAACAGACACGAGCCATTTGGTGTGTGAGAGTTTACTTTAGTGGATAGTTTGAGGCTATAGTACACCATGGCAAGGAAACCATGACTGTAGGAGTTCACACCCAATGTTTCACTTTGTGTCTGAAATCAGGAAGCAGAAAGAGGTAAATGTTGGTGCCCAGCTTATTGTCTCCTTTTTATTTGTCCCAGGGGCCAAGCTCATAGGATGGTGCTGCCCATACCCAGCGTGAGTCTTCTCTCTGTTGCACCTCTTTGGAAATACCTTGGAGGACAAGCCTCAGAGGTGTGTCTTCTAGGTGATTCTAAACCCTGTCAAGTTGACAATGAAGGTTAGCTATGGGGGGCAGCATTCAAATTTCACTGTGCTTAACTATCTTTAAAGAGGTAGGCTGTTGTGTGAATTCTATCCGACAGCCAATTGTATTGGGGTGGCTTGGCTCAATGGGCATTCTTTGGGGGGTATGTGAACTGAATAACCTGAATAAAAGGCCAGAGTGGGGTGAAGGATGCTCTCTTGGCCTGTGGAGGGCTTTCTGGCAGTGGCAGCTTGGTGACCTTCTCTAAAAATCCCCATCACATGTGGGAATGAAAGGTTCAGCAGCGGAAAGAGCAGCAGTGTTGCAGTCTCGTTGACTTAATCGCAGAGGTCCCTTCCTCGTTAGTAGACTCTCTCTCCTTGACTTCCCTATAAAGACAGACTAGAATGTTGAGGCAAAGGCTGTGAGGAGGGGCTGGCAGCATGAGGGTGGGTAGAATAGCTTCGGGAAGATACCAGAGGTGAGTTAGGTGAGGTAGGTACCTCTCAGGGATTTCCACTTCTCTGTAGGAAGACAGACTAAGGCTGAGTACCGAGAGCCTCTGGGATTCACCCCAAGGCTTTCTTCAGTGCTCAGATCAGAAGTTACAGAAAGTGAAAAGGACGTTTTCTTTGGGTATCTGAGGGCGAATGCACTC
>LOJH01010358.1:14803-27515 GCA_001685095.1 Ellobius talpinus
CTGCTCTCATTCCAATTCCTCCTACTTCTTCTTCTAGCTTCTTCTCCCTAAAAACTAAAAACTCTTTAGCCTAAAAACTCTTCTTTTTACAGGAGCCTTGAAGTGATAAAAAATTACAAGACTTACCTCTCATTGGTCAAAAGCACATTCCTAGGGTTAGCAATAGAGAACTGAGCCATTGTCATGGCAACATAAGGTTCCAAGGTTATAGTAATAAGACTGTGACCAGAGGGGTCGGGGCACGGTGCCCAGTGATAAAATTTGAGATATGGGTCTATTGTTAGCAGACTGGCAGGTGAAGAAATGGCATGCTTTTCTTAGGGTGCTTTGTGCAGCAACCTGGTTAGACATCTGCAATTCTGACCTTGTGCACAGCTGTAAGGTTTTACATTTATGATCCATTTTTAAGAAGCCTTTAGTCCAGTTTGAACTTGTTTTGAGGTGAAAGTGAACTAATTATGTGCAGTTAGTCTGAGCAAAAGAACAAAACAGGCATTTAGGTGTCTCCAGTCCTCATAGGACAAATAGATCTAGCTATGATGTATGTCCCAGCATATATTCTATACACCAAAATAATGCAACTAAATGAAAAGTCATCTTCCTGACCACCCAAAGATATATGTGCTCACAAGATTGAGATGTAATCATGAGATTACATCTACATATCACGAGATTATACACTGCAATGCAGGTATTGGGGAGACATCAATCTAGTTTAGCAAAAGTGAGCAAGTTTCCAGGATCAATGATCTTGCAAGCCTTGGCTGGGGAGGATTAACCTCCATCAGAATCACCCCTCTGGTGGGTTGACATCTGAATTATTGATTGCCATGTGCTGTATACCCTGGCGTCCGACAGCCGAGGGCCAAGAGCCTGTCCAGCTTCCCTGCAGCAGTCCAGAAGCAATGCAGAATCCTGAGCTCAAGTTCCAGCTCCCACGTCCCAGGAACCACAATGGCTGTTCTCGAGAAAACACCATGTTAGCATCTGAAGTGGACAGGCCTGGTCTCTTGAGATGCCATTTCTGGACTTGCTGTGCTGAGCCGTCTCTGGACCTGGATGTTTTCTAAAGGTGAGTGATAGGCATTGAGGACCTCTCAGAGTTCCCCGTGGAGGACCACATAAGCAGGTGTGATGCGGGTCTGAAAGCCGAGTGTGGCCACAAGCAGGATGTGTCTAAAAGATTGGAGCAATGAGTGACATGGAAGGGCATTGGGCAGCCCTTCCACTTCCAGATAAGGCATGGGATGGGGACTAGTGCGGAACTACTCCATCCCAGTCCTCAGGAAGGGCTGGGCACCTGAAGGTAGACAGTCCACGGTAAGACCATAGAATGGCATGATGAAGCTCATAGGAAAGATTTGGGAAGTTGTGTCAGGAGATATTTTTAGAAAGGTCTTTCCCACATTCCTCATTTCACAGGAAAGGAGACCAACTGTTGCTGGCTGTGGTCCTAGGCATGGGGCATTATACTCGGTCAGAATTTTCTTGCTTTATTATCCGTAAATTGTTTGGTTATAAGAGTGAATATGAAAGGCGTTTGACAACCCCAGACAAGTTATTTACTCTCACATCTCCTCAATCTTCTCACCAGGATAGCACTGCTAACTTCAGGGAATTAATTAAGAGAGGTGTCGTAATCTTTTAAAATCAACTCTCTGATCTAGGAGGCCAATGCTCATGAACTTACTAGAAAGTCAGTGAGGCCCTCTTCTCTTATGCTTGATCTTTAAACTTTACAAATTGTGAGTATAGTAGCCGAAGTAAACGGACAGGAAGCCAATGAGGGAGAATTCTGAGGGAAAAGTAGCCTTTAATCCCAGCACTTGGGAGACAGAGGCAGGCAGATCTCTGTGAGTTCGAGCTTGGTCTACAGAGTTAGTTTAGGGACAGCTAGGGCTGTCTCAAAAACAACAACAAAACAAACAAACAAACAAAAAAACCTCAGATCAAAGGGGCAACATTTCCGGTTTCTTCAGAGGTTCCTCTATGTCCTTTTGCATCTTTAAACTTTATCGTCATACTACTAGTCAGCAGTATCAATGTTTGTTCTCATCTTCACCTCTCCACGTCCTGTCTCTGAATTGCTGAAGACTTTTAGGTGGACCCAATTCAGCCCAACAATGATGGTATGTATAACTGATAGTTGAAAAACACAAGGGAATTAGCAAGCAAGGTAATCAGATATAAATGAATTCATGAGTTGAGAAGTTTATTGCACAGTAATGAGCTATTGGACGCATATGTATAGAAGGCACCATCCCCACATTTGCAGGCATGTCCCCAGAGGCAGAGAGGGTGTCTTGTGACAGGGCTTTGTTTAAGTATCTGTTCATAGCATAAGCACAGCTTGAACCAGACTCCTGTGAGAGTTATGAAATTATCCCATGTTTCATTCTTCTGAGTGAAATCTAGAACACAGCAGCCTTCTAGATATAAATCTTTCCAAATTCAGATGCACAGTTTTTAACCTGCTTCTTGGACACCGTTTACTGGTTACTTACTAGTTTAATTCCATTAGTGGGAATGTCTGCACTCTATCTTCCCAGACCTCTATTCTGAGACAAGTCCTTCCGTTAGACAAAGACAACCTATTTTGCTCTAATAGCCATATATCTTTCACTCTGCAGAGCTTACCCTTCATTTCTGGCTTGCTTTCCCCAGCTCGGCTTTACAGTTACAAAGTGGCTGTGTTTCACTTAGGGTAGTCAGTTATGGCTGGGAATGCTGACATTCGTCCCACTAAGGAACCCAAACAATTGGTCCTTAGGTTCATGAAGCTTCCAATCAGTTAAGAGGCTCTCCACTGCGTTAGAGTATTATAGCACTGTGCTGGAATAAAAGGGGATATGATTCATCCAGTGGGGCCCAAAGGGGAGAGGTGCTTGTCTGGCACCCTTGTCTGTCAACAGTGCTCTGCCAGTGGAAGGGCAACAGAGTCCAGTCAATGTCCCCTCTGCTCCACAACACACTGGACCCGAGACCTGAAACTCTATAGTTCTTTCCCACTGCATGCAACGTTTTTCCTTTGTTTTTCTGATTCCCCCATGGGAGCTAAATACACAGTGTCTCCTGTCAGCAGCAGCCCTGCCATTCACTTAGTACATTTAATGGTTGTTCAATAAAAGGCACAACCATTAAATGTACTAAGTACATAACAGCACACTAGCCTTCCCCAGGAGAACATGCAAGTTCAGGTGCCCTTTGGTGTAAGTGCCCTTTGGTGTGATGGCCTTTCACTCTGTTTATGGAACAATGACTGTTCTCTGAAGCTATAAATATGGTCTGTGTACAATCAACAAACCTGGCTGATTTAGTGGGGAGGATGTTTTCCCAACCTGAGGGTTCCTATCATGTGTTTAGGGAAGCTGTACTACATTAGGGCCATTGAGACAGAACCCTGTAATTTTCATGCTCCTTTAATCTTTTAATTCAGAGAGCCAGAAATTTCGGGGGCTTGAAGAGATAGACCACCTTTGTTAAACTGCGGTGGACATTTAACGCCTGTGAACTGTTGTCTTCTGTTCAACAGGGTTGAATGTAGTTTGTGCTACATAGGGAGATGATGATGGGCCTCCTGAGGGTTGAGTGTCTGCTAACACTAACTTGGAAGAGATACAAACTGAAAGACGAGAGACATTTCTGTTTTCCCAAGTCTTTGCCCACACCTGTCCCCCTCTTCTGGGTGCCTCTACCCACCTGCCCTTGCAACATAGGCCAGGCACCTTGCCAGCTTTTCTTAGATGAAACTAAGGCCAGCCCACCACTGTTCCCCCAGCCAGAGGACTCACCCTTCTCTCTTGTGAGACACAAAGGGTTTCCGTGACTCAGTCAGATCCGGGTGCTCATCTCCTGGTTGTATTGCTCAACGTGGTGTGTAGTGGATGATGTGGTTTCCATTCAGTCCCTGAGGCAACTCTCTAGATAGACCTACACACTTATTTTGCTCCATTTGTAGACCTGCGTGTGGAGATTTCAGGGTTCATCCTGTTCCTTTTGATGCTCTGGGTAGGTGTGAGTTGCTGACTCTTACATCTTCATGCTGACCCCACTGAACAGCTGACAACACTTGGAGGAGTTGAGCAACTTCTAAGTGTTGAGTGGTTAGGAGGCTGGTGCTGTCAGCTGGTCCAGAGGTCTCCAGCATCTTAGGCTGTTATTCTCTTGTCTAAACATGCCCATGGCCAAGGCAATTTATAGAAGAAAGCATTTAATGGGCATCCATTAGCACACAGGCATGCATGGTGCTGGAGAAGTAGCTTTAGCTGAGAGCTTCAAATCCTGATCTGCAGGTCAGGACTGGGAGGGTGACTGGGCCCCATGGGCCTCACACCAAGCCCCAGTGACACACCTCCAACAAAGCCACACATTTTACAATAGTTGCCAGTTAAAGCTGATAAGGGCCATTCCCATTGGAACCATGGCACCCGGTCCCCCAGTGTGTTGGGCGCCACCTCACTCCCTGGCTTCCATAGGCTTACGGCCATGCCCGTCAAAACAATCACATACTATCACATTCTGAAATGGGGGAGAGGTGGGTAGAAACTGAACCAAAGCAAACCTAAGAAATGAAGCCACTGGGCAGTGGTGGCACATGTCTTTAATCCCCCCAAAGCTACACAGAAAATTTGAAAAGCAGAAGCAAAACACTTGATATATCATTTCTCTTGGGTTGGCCCCAACCCTGCAGCACTACTTGGCAGGTATCCTTTTGGCATCTCCATCATACCCGTTCCAAAGTGACTGGGCCATGCTTGGACATGTGCTAATGGTATAATACTAAGTACCATTAGCACATGTCCAAGATGTAGTCAGCTGCCTTCGAACTGTCAAACTGAACTACTTGGTAGAGAAGTTATTACAGTCAAGGTCACAATCCCTGTGTGATGAGTGGGCTCAGGGTTCAACTTGATTTGATTTTTGAAGAGGATTTCCCTCACACATGGAGAGTCAACTAGACAGGAAACTCCTCCCTAGCTCTGACCACGGCGTTAGTTTCGAGACACGGGAATCAGCTCACCAGAACTACACAATCTGCAACTGGAGTAAGGAAATGGTGTGTGTGTAAGATACTGTGCCAGGTGTCCAGAGTTCCCTCATGATCTTTGCCTTGGATCCATGGGAACCTGGAGCTGATTTCTGCAAGGCAAGCAAGCCCATAGGTACATAATACTGCATTCAGAATTGGGGCTAGATCACCAACTTTCTTCCCAAGGGGGTCTTTCCAGGTTGTTCACCGCCAAGAGCAGTCTTCAAACAGCTGCTCCAGTGTTGACCTTCCCATTGCCTCTGCAGACACTCCCCCCAGGGTCGTCTGAAGGATGCTAGGAAACTCAGGGTACTCTGAGACCACTTAGAAGCCCTCTATCCCAGCCATCTCATAGGAAGGTCAAGGTGACCTAGAAAGGCCCTTTTTGTGGCCAAACCCTAATTTCACTTTCCAAAAGACCAAACATGATTTCAGAACATGGTGTTCCAGAGAAACTAGGAACAGTGAAACATCACCCAGGCGGTGTGAAGCTGTTCCAGTCCAAAGGCAAGAGGGAAGGAGGACAGAAATGTTCTGAGCCTGTAGAATTTCTAGATGAAGCCCAGTGACTATATCCACGTGTCCACATACCTGGATGGGTTTTAAGGTGGGTTTGAGGTGCAGTTGAGTTGGGATGGGTTTTAAGGTGTTTGGAGCATGAAGTTTACCTTTGATTTTATGCTGCAAGTCCACCTTAAGACTTAACACAGTGCTACCCAGGTAAAGGTCCAAATCTTGAGTTGACCAGAGCAAAGTTGGAACATACACCAAGGTGTAATTTGAGGTGAACCAGAGAGTCATGTCTAGTGGTCTTACCTCCAACCCTGAGTAAGCTCAGAAACCCAAATATTTTACTTGAGTAAAAATTTCAGTTTTCACAAGTTTTATTTGTTTTCAAAATGTTATTGAGATATTGGGGAGAAACAGCCAACATACATTCCTTATTTCATCACGACTGGCATCGTACCCACTCGATAGGATGTTTCTCTGGCTTTGGTCTAACTTCAGATCTCTTTGGCAGTCCCCCTCCAATGTCCTCAGTTGCTGTCTGGTGGTGTTGAAGTCCACCAGGGCAGAGCTCATTTTGCAGCATCACAAGTGGGAGCAGTAATTGCGACTTGCTGTGGGGAAGGACAGATTTACAACAGGAAGACCTGTTAAGACACAGCCATCAGCATTAGGCCCCAGGAACTCAGGCTGAGATTGCTGGCTCCGACTGAGGAGTGCCTTCATGAAGGCAGCCGGGAGAACATTTCCCTGAAAATGTCTACCCATACTTCACTCACCTTCATCGCCCCGTTTCCTACTCTTCAGGCAGCCCTTCTGGTATTTTCTCTTGCCGCCTCCTCTCTTGATACCCTTGTGAGGAGCTCGGTTTTTTCCTCTCCTCATGCCATGGCTCTTTAGCTTGCGGCTGGTCGACATTGTAGTTTCTGCCAAAATGAGGGGCTTTGCAAGGCCGGCAGGGCCAGGAGTCCATGTATTTAAGGTCTTAAGGGAAGACCTTAAATGGATATTGTGACTGCAAATGGGTGTGGCATAGCAGCTGGGTGGGGCTCTCGTGATGTCACTAGCTTTTGCTATACCTTGTTCATACATAGGAAATAAGGCAGCCTCTTGGGTGCAGCTCAAGTCTGGTCCTCAGTTGTGAGACCTCCCCTGGTTTTAAGTTAAAGGCTTTTCAACAGGTATTGAACCAAGTCCCACCCCTATACTAGGCCCGGGAAGTGTTTTGCTAGTGCTTATTAAAATATGTCTCTTGCCTGAGGAGAACTTAAAAGTCACTTAGTGTGGATATTCGTGTGCATGTATGTGCAAGTCTCACAGTTTCTGCAGGCAGCAAATGTATTTCCACAAACACTTGAGTCTAGGAAAGCTGTTTCAGTGTGATCCAAATGTTTTCTTCCCAAGCACTTTTGACACCAGGGGCTGGGTAAGTCTTGGTGGCTTTGGGATCTTCAGTGCTACCCCTAGTTTCTCTACCTGCTTCAAACCAGTAGAACCAGAACCCTTGCAGATGTGACAGAGATCTCTCCAAAGGTTTCCACCTGTCTATCTGGCAGTTTGTGATGCAGAAACACCATCATTTTAGTCACAAAATTTTACTTTTATAAGATATGTCTGTCACACATTTGGGCACTAGGGAAATAGTAAAAAGACAGCCTAAAGACAAAGTCCTGTGTGCATGGAACTTTCAGCCTAATGGCTGAAATCCGTTAAACCGCTGATCAGGCATCTACACAAATCTGTGAATTCTGTTGAGGCTGTGGAGTGGGTGGTGAGTGAATGGGAGAACTGAATGAAAGATAACTAGATTGTAGCAATGGTTCAGGAGAAAGGAGCAAGTGGCTTAGCTATGGGAGGGAAAAAGGGTAGTGGAGGTAGACAACTAGACAAGGACTGAGTCTTGGAGATGGACTGGATGTGGGAGGTGTCAGGGAGTGGCCTGTTCCTGTGTAATGTAGTGGCATGGCTGCTAGAGGTTAAGCGGGATCAGGCAGAGCTTGTGAGTATGACTTTGAAGGGCCTTTGTGGCTTCTAAACAGATAAGCTGTGCCATGATTATTGTGTAGGTGAGTCAAGAAGACTTATCCAACATTTTAAAGCCTTCCTTTATAACTCATATCAAGTCCAGCAGCACAAATTTCCACAGACACTGAAAGTTCTTTCTCTACCATGACTATCCTCAGTCAAGAACTGGGCAAACATACAGCAGAAATTGGTTGAGTAGGAGAGAGAAGGTAGCTGAACCCCCTGTCCCATATTGCTGATGTTTATAGGTAAGAAGATAACATGTTTGAATGCTAGATTCCTTGAGTGGCTTAGCTTCAAAGTTAATAGCCTGTTGAGTCTCATCACGGTATCCTGTTCACATTTTGGACACTTCCTGGTATGCTTGAGGATAGTTTGGTTAGCTGCTTGTCTCTCAACCTGCACCACATTGCAAAGCACTCCTTCTAACCAGCCAAAATGTCTTTAAGAACTTGTTCACTGATTCCTTGGTGAGCTTTTTTCCCCCCCACAGAGTGTGTGGAGCTGTATAAAACAGTGTTCCACCTTGCCCTTTGTAGTTGAAGCTCCTCTGTCCATCTCAGTCCCTCTGCTTTTTTTCTCTTACACACAGGCCCATGAGAACACAGGTCTCCATAGACGTTGGAAGGTGCAGTCTTGCTCACCACCACATACAGCTTGGCGGTAAATGATTCTACCACAGAATGGGGTCTCAATGAGCCTTTGTGGAAAATAGTTGTTTAAAGAATAGAATTTAATTTTCTTAAGTCATCCTAGTCTTCCCATTTTGTTCTACAACTCTAAGAAGGATTTCATCCACTTTTCGCATCCTCATTGCCCTCTGACCCTTATTCAAAGTCTATTACCCTGTAATACTGCCCTTCAAGTCAAGGCTATGAACTATGTAAAGCCCATTTTGTGCCTGGATTGCCATGTAGTGTGTTAAGCTGGCAGAAAGCAACCCATCTTGGTTCTGGTAGTGGTTGGATTTCTCAGGATTTTGTCTCTCTTGTTTGCAAATAAGCATGTGGAGTTAGGTGACTAGGTGGTCACTGTGATGAGTTGGTGGCAGTGATGGTCCCTTTGTAGGTATCAACTTGTTTCTCTTGTATTCCCCACAGGAAATGTCTCCCAACGGTGGCCCTCTTTCCTCCACACCTTGCCTTATCCAATGGGACTCAGGTTTTATTTCTTTTTTGACTGTATTATTTCTGATTAACAAAAGGAAGTAGTTTCTGGTAGTAGTTGACAGAGAGGTGTGGGTGTGGTCTTTTATTAAAGTGGAACTGTGGGTCCCTTGGAGTACTTAGGTGGATAGACCTGTTAACTCTCTTTTGAGCTGGTCAGATGCATTGACCATATACTCTCTTATTTTCTATCAGGACATCTAGAGTCACATGTGGTACTAGACACTTCAAAATATTATGAGATCAGATAGCCTACTACAATGAGAGTGACTTGGTGAGAACAGTTCGACACTCTGGTGCTCTGTGTTCACCTCTGTATTAAGAAACTTTTCTGGGGGTATGGTCCTGGAGACAAGATATTTCTCTCTCCAACTCCCACCTCCCTAAAACCTGCTCTGTCCAAGAGAAGTTGAGGTCACAGGGAAAAGCAACTGGATGTGAGAGCTGTTGAAGAAACAAACAAAAAGGTTCTGGTTTCAGTTCTACTTCAGATTCCATGTGGAGAAACCTGAGCTGCAGAGAGCTGTATGTGGGGAAGCAAGTCACAGGCTAGGCAAGAGTTGGGCTGGAGATCCAAGGGTTGGCTCTTAAACCGTATCTTCTGGGGTGGACAGGGAAGGGTTGGACATCAGTTACTGTTGAGTTGCTTTTTCTGCCCCAGTGAAATACGAGCCAAAGGCAATTTAGGAGGAGAACAATGACCTCACCCCTGACACTTTGCAGGTTTGGAAGAAGTCCCCACCTCATCTAGAACCATCTGCGAACTCAGTCTGCTCACTGTCTCCTTACGCCAGCTTCTGTTAAGTTCTATTTTGGTGGGAAAAAAAACAGAGTGAATACCAAAGTTGCTTCAAATAAAGTAGCAGAGGACTAGCCTGGTAGACCTGGTTCTTCTACGCCTTGGCTTGCCCTATGGGACTCATATTTTGTTCCTTTTATTTCTAGTAGATGGAAGAAAGTGGATAGCTTCTGATAGCTATTAGAGAGGGATGTAGGCAGGGAGGGGAATAGGGAAGGAGACAGAGAAAGGGAGAAAGAGAGAGGGGGAGAAAGATTGATTTTCACAGGTGGGTGGGCTGTATGGAGTAGTCCTTAACGCCACTGTAGTTAAAGACTTTGAGGCCAGGTCTCCCACTGGCTCTGTTCTTAGGAAGGACAAGTTCAGAGCATGACTGTTGAAACCATCATATGGCCATTGGGATTCTCTCTCACTTCTCTGCACTCTGTTGATTTTCCTGAGCAGTCCAATAGACATCTTCACAGGGATGGATCTGCCCATCAAGTTATTAAGAGGGAGAATGGAAAAGTTTCAGGCAGCCCTTACACATGCTGGTGACTAAGACTGAGTCCCTCTCTGAAATTTAAGTCTTCCAGATGTTGATTTCAACTGGGGAGTGGGGACCTCCTACCCTGTTCACATGGACACCCTGTCTTGTGTACGGCTGCTGATGTTTTTGTTCAGACATATCATGGGCATGGGGACAGGCTGGGGAGGGTGAAAACAGATGAGAAACCTTACTAAGGGCCAGAGCTTTCCAAGCCAAGCATACATCTGATGTTTTGGTAGAGAACCAAGATGAGAGACTCAGGACAAAAAGTGCTTTTCCGAGAGAAGAGGAGGGACTTGAACTCAGCGCACTCCTACTGTCAAGTGCTGAGAACACCTTGGTTCTCTAGATGTTCTCATCGTTCACATTTTTTTCTTCCTGGCTCCTGTCTCATCTTTCCTACAGAATTCCCTGGGTAGTTATAGAAACAATTGCTAAGTTTTTAGTAACATAGTGAGCAGCTAGAAGTTAGGGACTCAGTATCTGTGGAAGACCCTTCTGAGGTCCTTATCATGTTCGTTTGGGGGTTCCTTGCCTAAAGGAATGTAAGTAGGCACTGGAAGAGACATTGTTGACCAACCCTTTGCTTATCTCAAACCTGAGGACTTCCCACTGCTCCACAGTGTCGTTACCACTTGGCTGAAAAATATGCCCAGTCTTGAGTCTTCACTAGTGTGGCAGGATCATGGTGGGAGAAATGTGAAAGGAGGAGAGAGCTGGGAGAAATGCTATATCTGCAAAGGCAAACTGAAAACCAGAGATTTGAAAGTCCAGTTTATTTGGACTTCTGAAAAATTCGTTTTGCTTTCCCAGAAGTCATTACTAATAATAACCTGCATGGTGTGGTTATACACAAAGCAAATTCAAATTACATGCTTCAGAAGGGTCCAGGTAACACTGACCACTTTCCTGTCCCTACTAACTTTAGCCCTAATCTAAAGAGTATACATGTTCTCAGAATAGCCTGACATTCTGTTAGAGGCCAAAGTCACACCACATACTAGGGTGTTGGAAATCTGTATTTTCGATTTTGCATTTGAATTCAATTACCTGGTCACATTTGGTCTATAGAAATGAGTGTGTTTGGCTCTGTTTATTGCCTGGAGTAGGGACATTTGAGTTGGAGGTTTTCTAGAGAACATAGGTAACCTAGACAAAGTCAGACACCATGCCCAGAATTCCTCATCCCCAGCCAGGCTTCTTGACATGGGCCAGGATGTGCAGCTGAAATGTCTTTTCCTTGTCTTTCCTTCCCCTACCCTATGCATTTTTCTTGCTTCTTTATCCTCTTTCTTATGCTCCAAGAGCCATGTGTTGGGGTCCTTGCCTTACTGAAGTCATTCCACCATCTTTTTTATTTGCCACTAAGAAGGTCAAGATTCAGAGGTTGGTGTTCAAGCCAGCACCCTCATAATTGATGATATAAAGCATTGTGACCACCGTGTTGGTGCCAGTGCATCAGGCAGAGGAGGTGCCAAATGGTCCCATGATACTTAGCAGTAGGGATGTACCTAAGAAGTGTCTTTAAATACATCTTTATCATGACTACTCCTGGATTGCTTTTACCATGAATGATATAACCGTTCTGACCAGGCTTGTTTTGTCCTTCTGACTTCCTTTACTGACTCTGTTCCCAGGGAGAATATCTGTCTGTTTGTGGCTGTAGAATGATGGAGCTGACTCCTTCTCTGCCTATGTACTGATAGAATTCCCATACGCGAAGCTCTCAAAACTACAGGAAGAATGAGGACAAAGTAACTTGCCTATGGTCATGGAATTCTGCAGCTGTAAGCATAGAGGTGTAGTGACATTCACCCCTGCCCTCATGTCCCTGTGTTTGGAGAGCGCATGTAACCTGCCTAGAAAAATCTTTAAAGATTAGGTTTTTAGGTAAGGACAAAACACACACCCAGTTGCTTGAATGCGGCAGTAGCTAGATTTTATTGTCGATAAGCTTTGTATACAGGTCAGCCTTATTCTCCTTGGAGGAAGTGTGAAGGGTAACAGCATAGCATTGCCTGGCATTCTGGTGGGGACTCTGACACAAACAGAAATGTCTCTTCTGCAATGGTGATAGGGACATTTTCTTCTTGCTGTAAGGAAGAAAAGACAAAAGCTGAGCTCCCTACAGTTTCTAGTTAAGGTAGGAGACTTGAAAAAACCCTTCAGGTAAGCACACAGGTGTTCTTTCTCTATCTAAGGTAGGAGACTGTAAAAAGCCCTTCAGGTAAGTGCACAGGTGTTCCTAGTCTATGTGTCACCTCTTGCAACATCCGTTCCAGGCAAAGTCCCTGCCTCCCCAAATCAATTCTATTATTAATGGCGAAAGTCAAATCTACTGGCATCATGTTAAACAAATTTTAAAAAAATTGGGCAGAAACAGCAGAGTATAAACCTAGGGTCTCTCTGAATCCTTGGGTCTTTGTGATGCACATGTTTCTGGCCGATGACACCTGCCCCATCTCTTTGTAGACAGGTACATATATAGTTGACTTACCACTCTCTCTTTCTTCTGTCTCTTGCCTTTCTTCCTTCTACCTTTTTTGCTCTCACTGAGGCTAAAACCTCAGGTTGGAATGAATGAATGACAGAAGTGTAGATTTTCTGCTTTGATCCTTCTTTGTGAAAGAATCCTAGGAACTTGGATTTAAAGGCTG
>LOJH01010359.1:4048-17584 GCA_001685095.1 Ellobius talpinus
TTCTTGTCTGTGTTAGCCACGTGGCTTGGTACCTTTTTGGCGAGGCAGTCACATTTTGCTTCCTCTGTGTCTAGATGACCAGGGCAGACTGACCTTTCCTCTTCCCAGAATTCTCCTGTTCTTGTTACCCCACTTCTACTTCCTGCCTGGCTACTGGCCAATCAGCATTTTATTAAACAAGTAAAAGAAACAAATCTTTACAGGGTAAAATGATTGTTCCACATATACCCCTATATTTGTTAAGGATACTATCAAAATTAACAAAGATTCAATTTGAACAGGAGAGGCCTCTTGATCAGGAAAAGTGACAACTCATGAACTGAGGTGGTGATTTAACATGTCAAAAGGAAAAAGTCATCAGATTAGGGTCAAGGTAGGGTTTTGTTTTTGTCTTTAGGGGAGAATAAAAATACCCACTGTGAAGACGTCAAGGACCTTTGGATGGATAGACATTGGAGTTTATGGTGAGTTTTTTTCTCCCAGTAACCCTCTGCATCTCCTCATTCCCACTCCAGCTAGTCCCCCTTTTCCCTACATGGTTTTGTTTCTATTTTCATGTCATATATGCATACATGCTTTTACATAGTCACATAAAATCTAGGAACCCTAAAATGAGAGAAAACATAAGATATTTGTCTTCTGAGATTACCTTAAATTACTTAATATGATTATCTCCAGTTGCATCCAGTTTCTGAAAATATTACATCTTTGTTCTTTATGAATGAAAAAACACTACTGTGTACATATGCTACACTTTCTTGGTTGACTCCTCTGTGGGGTCCATATGTGCCTATGTGGGGTCCATAACTTAGCCATTATGAGTAGTGCTGTAATAAACATTGATGTGCAAGTACCTCAGGGGCATGATTCTCAGGAGTGGTACCGTGGAGTCACATGGAAGATCTATGTTCAGGTCTTTTGAGGGCATCTCCATGTTGGTTTTCATTGTGGCTAGACTAGACTACATTCCCAAGTGTAAAGGTTCCCTTTCGTTGACAAATATATCAACATTTGTTGTTATGGCTTTTCGATTATTGCTCTTCTGACTGGGGAAGGATGAAATTTCAATGTATATTTAATTTGCATTTCTCAAATGAATACCAAGACCAAAAGCAACATGGAGCAGAATGATTTATTTGGCTTGCATAGCCAACTCATATTCCATTGAGGAAAACCAGGACAGAAATCCAGGGTCAAGAACTGAGGCAGAGGCCTTGGAGGAATGCTGATTACTGCTTTTCTCTCCCTGGCCTGCCCCCTTTGCTTTCACATAGACACCAGGATCTCCTAACCAGGGTGACATCACCCCCAGTGGCCTGGACCCTTCTACAGCAATCATTCACCAAGAAAATACCCCACAGACTTGCCTATAGGGCAATCTTATGAAGGAATTTTCTCATTTAAGAGTTCCAACCCCCCGAATATTTCTAGGTTTGTGTCAAATTGACAAAGGCAAGTAGCACAGCTAGTGAGATTGAACATTCTTCATGCACAGGGTGAGAGATGAGGATATAATGCCGTTCTTCTAAAGGTTGATAGCCAGCACCGTTTATTGAAGGGAATCTTTTGTTTGCTTGCTTTCTTCAGTATGTACTTTGGGGTCTTGTCAAAAATCACGTGGCTCTAGCTGCGTTGATTTGTATCTAAGGCCTTTATTTTATTTGCTGCATCTTTGTGTCCGTTTTGGTGCAGGACCATGCTGTTTATGTTACTATGACTCTGTAGTATAGCTTAAAATCCAATATGATGAGACTTTCAGAATTTTTTTTTGCTCATGCTTGGTTTGATATCTACAGTCTCTTGTGCTTCCATATGAATTTTAAGATTTTTTTCTGTTCTGTGAAGGATGTCATTAAAGTTTTGATAGGAATTTACTTGAATTGTGGATTGGTTTTAGTAAGATAAACATTTTTGTTACATGAATCCTTCTAGATCATGAGCACGGAGGTCTACCCTTGGTCTAGTGTCTTCCACACTTGCTTTCTTCAGTGTTTGAACTTTCATTGCAGAGGCCCTTTATGTCCTCGGTCAGGTGTTTATTTCCAGTTAGTTTAGGTTTCTTTTTGTTTGCTTTGGCAGTTGTGGTTGTGAATGGGATTACCTTTCTATTTCTCCTTTCAGCCTGTTTGTTAGCCATATGTTAGTAAGGCTACTGATCTCTGATGTGCATTTTGCATTTGGCTACTATGCTGATCTTATTAATAAAACCCACACTGGTTCTTTTCATAGGGTATTGAGCAACTGACCAACAATCTTTTGAAAATAAACTTCTTGACACAAAGCTCTGTAGAGATATGTACTATGTAGAGATATGTGCTTGAAGAAGCACAGGCTGGCAGTGTGAACAGGTTTCCACCAAGTCTGGAGGACTAACTCCATGCTTGCTCGGAGGACCAAGCTCTTGTTTGTCTCTCCTACATTGCAGAAGTGAAAAAGATCCCAGAGCATCTCTGCATGCCGTGGATCATGGTTGGAAACCACTCTGGGCCTCTTGATCTGTTTCCCTGCTTTTACAGGAAAAGGGAGTGGGCAAGAAGAGGAAGCAAACATTGCAGACCCGCAGGGAGGTACGGGAATGAGAAGGACAGGCTAGTTGCACTGCTGTGCAGACACTAGAAACTTCTAGCTCTGAAAAAATCACCCATTTATGAAGAAAATCAAGAGCCACCTAGGTGTACCCCTTCGAAACTGATACATTCTCTCCAGTCAAATGTAACAAGAATTTCATAAAAAAATTATTGATTTTTCTCTTATGAGAAAAATCAGGATTTCTAGATTCAAATAATAAAATATAATCGTGCAACAGAGTACAAATAAAAACAAACAAACAAAAACAAACTAGCAATAGTGTATAAGCAGTCCCAGTCCCATTTATCTGTGGAGTACTTTGAAGATAAAAGCTAGTTTGCCTCATTCTTCACATATAGGCTGCTGCACTGTCTTCATTATGAACGCAGTTTCAATGCATTTGTCCATAAGTCTCAATGCATTTGATCATAAAGTTTCAATGCATTTGTCCACAAAGTCTCAATGCATTTGTCCACAGAGTTTCAATGCATTTGTCCACAGAGTTTCAATGCATTTGTCCACAGAGTTTCAATGTATTTGTCCACAAAGTCTCAGCATTTGTCCACAGAGTTTCAGTGCATTTGTCCACAGAGTTTCAGTGCATTTGTCCAGAGTTTCAATGCATTTGTCCATACAGTTTCAATGCATTTGTCCATAAAGTTTCAATGTATTTGTCCACAGAGTTTTAATGCATTTGTCCAAAAAGTCTCAATGTATTTGTCCAGAGTTTCAATGCATTTGTCCACAGAGTCTCTATGCATTTGTCCAGAGTCTCAATGCATGTAGCCTGTCTCTCTCCCCAAGAGCCTCTGATGATCCCAGTGACCTCATTTCTAACTTTTATATTAAACACATACATTTGGGGGGGATTGGCAGCATAACAGAGTTCCCAGACAGGATGTGAGTAAACACACACACACACACACACACACACACACACACACACACACGTACGTGCATGCAGAGAGTGAGTTAGGTATGAGGGAAAATGAAAAAAAATCTCTTCATGCACCAGTATAGCATTTTGGTCTAATGTTACTCATGTAGGAAAACAGTAAAGAAATTAATGGATGAATTTATTATCACGGTTATCAAGCAGACACAAGCCCAGGTCTCGTTTCATGACGGGCACTAAATCTATCCTTGGCACAGTTTCATCACCAGTAGGAACTCTGACAAGCAAGCACAAAAACCAATAGGATTTCAAAATGCTTTTCACATTACTCTTTCAATATTCAGAAGCCAATGTCTCCAAAACATAGCCCATCTTGTCTCCTGTGAGAACTCCCTACTTATTTATTCCCCATACACACAGCAAGTTAGCAGAGGGGGCTGTAAATTTGCTGACCTTCAATAAAGACAAACTCTCCAGGAAGATGGAAACCTACTCTCCTTTCTAAACCTGTTTTTGGATGATTTCTACTGACCTGGAATCCAAACTGGATGCCTCTCACATTTAGAGGCATAACCAAGAAAATAAATCAAAGAAGGAAGTCTTACACCTTCTCCCCCCCCCACACCCGCTGCCCCCTCCTCTCCACAGCCACAGCCAGGTCTGGCTGCAGGATCAACTTACCCTTTAAGTGAGGCCTGAGGGGAATTAGTCAGGCTGGAATGTTTGCTGGGGTTTCCACAATGAAGCCGCAGCTAGGACTGCATTTTGCATTTCATGTTGGGTGTGCAAACTTACAACAATCCTGGTTACCTCAAAACAAATAAATAAGTAAATAAGTAAACAAACAAACTTCTAGTACTAGGGAGGCTCCCTAGCCACGGTTCAGAAGGTGAATCCATTTGAAATCTGCAAGGAGGGGTTGCACCGTAACTCCATACAGGCCAGTTATACGCAGCTGTGACACAATCCGAGTGAAGACCTTGATTTCTTGTCACAGATGCTTATGAACACATACAAGTGCTCCTGGGAGTGTGGCAGGAAGAAGCAACCACCCTCTTAACTCCTCTTGGGAGCTGTGGCTTTTGTGCTCTGCTGGGTCTTCAGATACAGTTGCTAGGGAGTGAACGCATGAGGAGTAGAGATGGCTCAGCAGTCATGATCCGTAGCAGAGGAGCCGGCCATCCGGTCATGGCCATGTGACCATCTTCATCTCCAGCAGTCTGCCCCTCTTCCATCACAGGGCCAGTTTCAGGCAAGCTTGATAGGCTTTTTTGTGGCCTTCACCATGAACCACAGGTCTGCGGTTCCTTTCTTCTCAGGTTTCAGGTGGCGTCTTCCCCCAGCGTATGCCCAGCGTATGCATCAACACTTCCGTGAAGCCATCATGCGTTTTCCAGCATTTGAACTCAGGCAAACAGAAATGCTTACATACCTTTGCCCCCAAGTGATGCTGGTTTCATCAGTTTAATGTCAACTGGAAATATCAGACATGATTGAGGTATTAGGAAATATAATCAAAAAAGGTTCATATTTCATGAGACGTGTAGAGAGGAGAGACCATAACATTCTAGATAGTCCCTGTCTTGCGATTGTCTGATTGGTATTTCTTTTGACTGTAGAGTGGTACCCAAGCTTGCCCATACAACAGTTCTGAATCCCACATTTAGTATCCCCTCCTTATCCAAGACTTAACATTTGTAGTAAGTAGTCTCTGAGTCAGATGATTTTGTCCAATGCTGGCTAATGTACACACTTTGAGCTTGTTTATGGGCTAGCTGTGATGTTCGATTTGTTTGCATATATTTGGTGCATGCATTTTTAGCTTAGATTGTCAACTTAAAATGGCTTCCTCGGGATGCAATCTGGGTGTAAGTTGAGAAACGCCCATACCCTGTTTTTATCTTTTCATCCATCTATATATCATATGCAATCTGATTTCTTGAAGAAGCCACAAATTAAACATCTTCAAATTGAACTGCATGCAGTCGATACTGTCCTTGGCTAGAGATTCTGCTGTGTGATGTATTTCATGCAGCAGGATGACCATTTGAAGGTTTGGATCCAATGCCAGGCCTGTTTCCATTTGTGTACGGCTAACCCCATTCCCGAAGGGCAATGCTATTAGGTAATGAACCATGAGTTTAAGGAGGGTTGAATAAATAAAGAAAGGTATCCAGATGAACTGCTCCTACATTTCAGTACAAACGGAAACAATCTAGTCCTTTTTTAAAACCTGCAGACCACAGTGAAGCATTTTTTAAGTGACTTGTAACAAAAATCATTTTAAATACACATGTCTTTGTGCAGAGTCTGAAGCTTTTGGCCATGCCACCATGCAGGCTCTGGCCCAGCATTCTACGCGTGAGCTCAGAACATTAGAACACACACAAACCTCTGCCTTGCCCACTATTAGAATTTTAAATCCTAGGTTGAGACCCAGTCTCTAGCTGAGTACAGATTTCAGTGGGATTTGGAAAAATCCTTTAAATAGATTTTTATTGGTTTTTAAGAACAGGGTTATTGTGTTAATAATGGGCATACATTAGGCTTTAGATAATTGCTTTATGTAACGTGGAGTTTTGGCTTTCAGCTAAATAAACACACTATGTGTTCACAGGTGTATTGTCCTCAAGGGCACTCCGTTTTTAAAGGTGGCAGCTGTTGCCAAGGTGTTGCTGATACAGTTTTGTGTATAATTTATTGGAAACAGGTGCTGGCTCATGATGAAGATAGACAGGAAACTAAAGCAGACAACATGTTTAACCACCATTAAAAAAAATTCAGATTCAGAGAGACAATGTGTCTGAGATGTTTGGGGGATGTTGCCAGCATCCCAGCAAAATTGTAAGAGCTCCAGCAGACACCCCCATAAGGAAGAGATTGTAGCTGAATTTCAAGCAGCCTGACCTAATGAGTGCCTGATGCTACACTGCCAAATTTAATTGATTACATGAAAAAGTTTTAGTTTGTGTAAGGCTAGCAAAAAAAATCATAAAATACTTTCCTAAGCTAATTGTTAAAAATTACTTTCAAATGAGGTAATAACTGTTAATTTTCAGTGATGTGGACAGAGGATTAGGCCATAATGCGTTTTCATTATTTTTGGAATATTTGCTTAGGGTGCTGATTCTGTCTGTGGGCAATGTCAGTGTTGGGAGGAGCCAAGATTCACGTGAACAAGGTACAGGCTAGGATGGTGACACTGGTGACAACACAAGGAGCGGTGGAAACACAAGGTCTGTGATGTTCAGCCTCCCTGTGGTTCCCATGTGGCTATGGCCTGGGGAGCAGGATTGACGTGGCTGTCATGGCTGGTGTTTGTGGTACCAAGGAGGAGTGGAAACGAGTCCAACACACCTTAGCCCTTAACCCAAGTCCTTACTCTCCAGCGAAACAGGGGAAGACATTAGCTCAGATTTTGTGTGGCATTCCCTGCTGGGAACACATATTTGGTATTTCCCCAACTCATTTGGAGTCTAATCAGTCCCCTATCATATAATACACATGTGCAGTAAATACGCATACCAAATTTAGCCGAAAAAGTTGTTAAAGGTACATGCACGGTTTCTCAACCTCAAAAACCTAAATATCTTGGCCATTTACATGCTTAAAAAATACCCAAAGGCATTAGACCACATTACAGACTATTGGTCTGCCAAAATTCATTTTTGGGGGGAAAAGAATCCACGCTTAAGTTATAACACACGGGTGCAGGGGGTAAAAAAGCAACTGAAACAACAAAATTTGCTTAAAAACATTTTTTTACCTTAAGGCTTAGATTCTGTGTGCCAAAAATGTTGACAAAACTTTGCACCAACACCGAGGTGCATGCATGGTTTAATATCTGCTTTATGTCCGAAAAATCAGGGACAATTTAATGCTTGCATTAATTTAAAAGAATTGTATGCAGTAGGTAGAAAGTTAGCCATTCCAATTCCTGATCTCTCCCAGCTACCCTGTCCCAACTCCTTAAGAGAGTGACTGAGAGGATTGCACAATCCCCAATCTGCTGAAGGGACTTGCAGCTGTTTTTATCACCCTCCCAGTAGCCCCATCCTGGCCTGAGACATGGGCGTTTGGTTTGCACACCACCTCGGAGCCGTCAACAGAGGTTTAGCATAGAAAAGCAAATAGCTGGTGTAAAAATAAACCTTTTATTTTTAAAAAAATCTTTATAAGGCCCCTTTATTTAAAGGGAGACTCACTCAAATAAATACACCGTTAACAAACTTACATAATGAATAATAATATATACTGTACCAAGTGATGAGATGGGACCCCACAAAGCAAGTGCTGAAATCCGATGATTGATTATCAAACCTATAGGACAAATAAACTCCTTCAATTAATAGCTTGTCTTAGGGATGAGTTTCTATAGAAATATCCAACAAGGGAAAGTTCTACCTGCAGGGGTTCAGAGAGTAAATTCTGAGTTGAGCAGAGCTGGGTTTCAGCATAGCACTCTTTCTTGGGTAGGAGTAAGCCTGGAGGTTGCAGAATGAGGCCTGCTTTACTGATGGAAAAACTGTGCATTCTTCACCCAAGCTAATGAATTACCTGGCCATTTGGGACCCATGTGTCTAGGTATCAGAAGCGGCCATTTATAATTTATTTAAAAGGGAATTGAGAACCAACCTGGTTTCCTTGAATTTGCTTCTTGCCAACAAAGCCCTGAAGACAGCCATTCAGAGACTTGATTTAGTTCAGTTTGCATCTTCCTTCTCCAGAGTTGATGCTGATAACCTCGTCAAAAGCATCATATTGATGTTGGAAAGGAACCGACTCTGTGCTTGTAAGCAGTCACCCTCTGGTGTCTGAGCAGTGGAGTTAGGAGAGAATAACAACCAATGGGAAATCCCAGATGGCCGACTGCATGCCAGCAACTTTTCCTGCATGTCAGGATCCTCGTTTTGAAGCAATGGAAAAAAATATCTGTTCAGGGTCCTGTGAATGCTGCTTTGTGATTCTGTTTTTTTTCCCTTGGCCTTGAAATTGAGAAGCTTTGACCCTACCAACCACGAATGTTAGAGCTGCATTATAGATACCTGGGAGAACAAACCTTCATATCTGTTGGTTTGTTGATCTGTCTACCCCCACACACCCATTCTGATTGGGTACCATCTGGTTAGAGTCTTACTATTAAAACACGTAGCTCTGTTGCTTTCAGGCTGCTGTGTGGATCATCTGTTTTGTTTTTGGAGCTTTGGCTGAAAGAAGAAAGGAGCCCCCCAAGTCTTAGCTCATTCCCAGGTAGCAAGCTTCTCCTCTAAGGCATGAGAAGCCAAGCTCAGGCTGCCTGCCTGCTTCATTGGCTTCCCACAGTTGGGCATTATCGCCTCACCTTCATCACTGCTGGGTCAGGGTCTAGGTATCTAAATGATAGAGGGCTGGCCGCTATGTCCCAGAGCCTTCTGAAATGAGTCAAACCAGTCTGTCTTTAACCTGCTGAGCCTGCTTGTTCTGCTTTACTTCTTCCTTCCAAAGGAAAACCACAACGAAAGTCCCTGCCCTCATTTTCCTCTCATTCTCTCTGACTACTGACTGATTGGCGCTCTGCCATGTGGCTTCATATGGCCTCGCATGGCCCCTCCATTAACAAAGAACAAACCATCTTTTCAGTGGCAGTTCACTCCTGATAGGCTGGTCTCAGCGTACCAACAGTATCAGAACCTACATTTAAATACGGGTCTAGTATGGGGCTGTCATGATGGTGGACAAAGACACTTGCCCCCACGACTGATGGCCTGAGTTTGATCTCTCTGAAACCTATGCAGTGGAATGAGAGAACCACCTCCACACATGTGCCACAGCACACATGCATGTACCACATACAAAATAAAGAGTGCATGACATAAGTTAATTTTCAAAATAAGCGGAATGAATGAATATACATTTCTTCAATATCTCAAAGCCACTGGATAGAATGAAGTTAGCCTTGGGATTGGAGACTAAGGAACTCGGTTCTGACCATTACATACCTAACCAAACGGCTCCACCAGACCTTTCAATCTTGCTAGTCTTGTTTTGATCACCCGGACATTCACCATCTTACTTGATTCTGGCAAAAGTCGTACTGGTTAGCATGTTTGAGAAACCCAGTTGTGTGCCAGAAAGAGGGTTAAATTCATTATTTTCTTTTAAGCATCTTCTCTTCCTGACTTGAGTTTTATAGATTCTACCGCAGACCACTTTCCCAGTGTACAATACTGAGCCAGTGGAGAAGACAGGGAAGGTACAGATTTGGTGAGGATGATCACCACTCAGCAGCTGGTTTGTAAAATAGGTAGAAACCTTTACTTCATGGGATGATTTAAAGATGGATTGAGCTGCTGACCAAATACAAAGGGCCAGGGATGGGGGAAGGGCATGGGTAGGTCTTGCAGGTGGATTTCTCAGACTCATTCCTTTGTGGAGCTATCAAAATGGAACCATCTGCCATAATCAGACCGCACTTGACATAGGCACCACATACCTCTCAGCCACATCTCAAGCAGGAATTAAAAAATGTTCAAGAGAATTTCCCTATAATTTTACCATTGTGAATGAGATGCAACCATTATCAAATCCCATGAGTTTATGAAATGACTCATTTGGAATATCCAAACAGACTATAAACTATCTTATATTTAATCAAAGTACATGTGAGACAACTTGAGCTACCAGACTTAAGAGTTTTGCTGATCCATCAGAGATGATTAGGGAGTCTTGATTGCCTAGTGTTTTCCTTCAAGGAACTTTTGCCTAACGGATGCTTTGAAAGAATAATGGTTCTTAATATTAGAAGAATAAAGAAAGCAAATAAATGATTGAATTTGTAAAGACATAGTAATTTTTATTTGTGTTTTAATAAATGAAACTTGCCTGAAGATCAGAACATAGAGCTAAGCCATTAGAGGCCAGGGAGTGGTGCCACACACCTTTAACTCCAGTACTCAAGGTGACCCGGACTACATAAGATTGAATCTGTCTAAAAAGAGAAATAGAGTTCATACAAAGGTGCTCCCAGCACCCAGGAGTCACACGCCTTTAAGCCCAGCACTAGGGAGGTGGAGACAGGAGTGGTAGGACTGGACAGAGAGAGGGATATAAGGCAGAGGTATACAATGACAAGAGCTCATTGAGGTTCAGTGGAGAACATTGCAGTCTGCAGTCACACTGAGGACAGGATCTCTCCTTTGTCTGAGCCTTGGTAGAGGGAAGAACTCTCTAGTGGCCTGGCTGCTTTGCTTTTCTGATCTTCAGCTTGAACCCCAATATGTGTCTCTGGGTTTTTGTTATTAATGCTACATCTGGCACCCAACTTTTGGGATATGAATTCACACACACAAAAGTCATTTTTGGCTTTGCAGCTACTGATATAGGCTGGAGCTACACATGGTTGGAGTCACTGCTCTTCCAGCTTGGATTTCCTTTCTTCTCCAGCATATTGAAGAGTCAACCAGTCCTTAGAATACTACTGTATTTGTTGTTAAAAAGAAATCTGGAAAATGGAGAATGGTAACTGACCTAAGAGCTGTTAATAAGATGATTCAGCCAATGGGCTCTCTACCATCTGGAATTCTTCTGCCTTCCCTATTGCCTAAAGGATGGCCTCTTATGGTTATTGATTTAAAAGACTGTTTCTTCACTATATCTTTACAAGAAAAAGACAGAGAAAAATTTGCTTTCATATTGCCTACTTATAATCGTTCTCAGCTTGCTAAGAGATATCAATGGAAGTTTCTCACACAGCGAATGATAAACAGTCTCACCCTGTGCCTATATTTTGCATGGCAGCCATTGGAAATGATACATAAGCAATTTCCTGAATAAACAATAGAGTTTACCATTACATGGATGATATTTTACTATCTTATTCAAATATAGATACTTTAAAAGAATATTTGAAGAAGAAAAATTTTGTTTTGATGGGGATTACAAATTGCTCCTGAAAAAATATGAAGAGAAGATTATATTGTTTAGGCTATAAAATAGGTTTACAAAAAATAGACCCTAAAAGGTGTTAATTAGGAGAGATCGATTGCAGACTCTAATGACTCTTAATGACTTTTAAAGATTGCTAGGAGACATTTCCCATCTATGGTCCACTATTGGGATAGAACCTGAAGAACTAATTAATTTAAGCAAAACCTTAGATGGTGACAAGGACTTAAATAGTCCCAGGGGATTACCAGATGGAGCTGAGAGAGAATTGGCTTTGGTGGAAGAGAAATTACAGAAGGCACATGTGGATCCTGTGAATCCAAATCTTAACTGCATTCTGGTCATTTCCTCACAGGAATTTTAATGCAGAGGGAAGATATTATCTTAGAATAAATCTTTTTTTTTACCACATAATCCAAATAAAAAATCAAAAACTTATGTGGAAAAGGTCTCTGAGTTAATTTTAAATGTAAATTTAAAATTTAAATTGAGATTTCATTCAATTAGCAGAAATAGATCCAGCAGAAATTATAGTACCTTTATAATGATAAAATTGACTAATTATGGGCAATAAATGAACCCTGAAAAAGTGCTTGCAATAATTTTTTGGGAAGGACTAACAGCAAATATCCCCAAAACAAGATATTTCAACTTATAAAGAGAACTAACTGGAACCTTCCTCGCATTGTACAGGAAACACCAATATCTGGAGCCCCTACATTTTATACTAAAGCAATTAAATCAGGTAAGGCAGATTACAAATCAGAAAATGTAAGTAAACTGCATCTAAGCCCTTATGATTCTGTACAAAATCAAAATTATATGCTATACTCATGGTACTAATGGATCTTAAAAACTTTCAATATAGTTGCCAGTTTTTAATATGCAGCAAATGTTGTTTTGCATATTGAAATTGCTGAATTTATACCATGTGATACAGAATTAACTTTATTATTTTTCAGTTACAAGATATCATCAGGAATAGGAATCATCCCATAAACATAACATTCATCTGATCCCATATGTGCCTACCAGGCCCTCTAGCATAAGGTAGTGGAGAAATCAATTGATTATTGATTGGAAATATAATGGAGGCCTCAGAATTCCATAAAAATACATCATGTCAATAGCAAAAGTTTACAAAAAGATTTTTTTCCACCAAGTGACAACAAGCCAAGGAAATTATAAGGAAATTTTCTACCTGTTCTTTATACAACCAAACCCCACTACCTGTAGGAAGTTGCCCAAAGGGTACTCAAAGGAATTAAATCTGGCAGAGAGCTATGTTCCATTTTATAGAATTTAGAAAACTAATATATATATATACATATATATATATATCACACCATTGATACCTATTCAAGTTTTCAATGGGCAACTGCTTTGAGTTTGGAAAAGGCAGATTCAGTAATCACACATTTGCTAGGAGTTAGGATCATCATGGATATACTTATACAAATAAAAACATGCAGTGCTCCAGCATATGTCTCTAAGAAAATGAAACAGTTTTTGCTTATTATAATATAAAGCATATTATAAGTATACCACACAATTCTACAGGGCAGGTAGTTATAGAAAGATCAAACCAATCTCTAAAGGATATGTTAAATGAACAGAAAAGATTATAAATACCCCCAGAAATAGATTGCATAATTCTTTATTAACTTTGAATTTTCTAAATGCTAATGAGAAAGGAACAACAGCCATGGAGAGACATTGGGTACTAGAAAAAACTATGAAATGAAATCAGCTGGTATACTTTAAAGATGCATTGACCTCAGAATGGGAACCAGGACATGTGTTACATTAGGGAAGGGGTTTTATTTTGTTTCCACAGGAGAGGAAAAGCTTTGGATAACATCAAAATTGATAAAGTTTCTATTTGAAAAAGAGAGACCTCTTAATTGGAAGAAATGATAGTTCATCAAGCAGCAAGGCTGTTTAATCTAAACTAACCTATAAAATTAAAATAAAATTAATAAACACTTTTCATTTCATCAGAAAAAACTTTCCAAAATAGAACCTCCCTAAAATTAGGGCTAGGGAATGGTTTTGTTTCTGTCTTTTCTGGAAAATGAAGACATTCAGCTGAGGATTCCAAAGACCACTGGACAAATGAGACATCTGAAGAAAAAGGACAAATCATCCAG
>LOJH01010360.1:19447-29882 GCA_001685095.1 Ellobius talpinus
TCTCTCTCTCTCTCTCTCTCTCTCACACACACACACACACACACACACCCCACATACACACACACCACACATACACACACCACACACACTACATACACCACACACCACACACACCCACCACACACACACAGACACACACACACCACACATACACACACCACAACACTACATATACCACACGCCACACACACATACACCACATACGCACACACCACACACACACACACTACATACACAACACGCCACACACACACCACACACATACACACCACACACACACACCACATATACCCCAACCAAAGAGCAATGTAAATTGCATAACTTATTTTCATTCTTAACATTTTAACATGTTTCTATGTATTTCTTTTCTAGGGAATGGAAATTAAAAATGCTTTCATATGGGCATCTTTTGAGCTGGGATTGTAAAATATACACAGCTTGTATCCTAGTTTTTATACTTAATAGGACGCTGGCAGCAATTTCCACACTCTTGGAAAGTCATAAAGATGTTTCAGTTCAGAACAGATATACCATTTACTTTTACTGCTAAATCAATGCTGAGAGTTAAGAAGATATTTTTTATAAGTTTACATTGAACTGCACCACTTTTATGAACTTTAAGATCTGCTTTAGTACTGTGTTATTAAGTCTCAGCCTAGTTGCCACAAGTACATAAAATACAATTGATTTTCAGAGGTGCATCTGTGGCCTATGAATTTTTTAAAAGTTTTCAGGTGCTTTTTAGAATTGATGGAATTATCTTTGCGAGCTATTATGTTACTAGCAACAGCTTCTTCCCCCTTCCTAATCTAGGAAGTTCTGTTGTATTTTCCTGTTATATTGGACTGACCAGAATGCCGAACACTATATGGAGTGGCAGCAATGAGCAGAGGTTCTTGTCTTAACCTCCACTGAGAGTTAACCTCCACGGAGAGACTCTACATTGAGTCTCGCTACAGAAAAAATGGTGTGAATTGTAGGGCTTTGGTAGGCTGTCCTCATTATAGCTGGAGACAGTTGCCCCTATTTCTAGGTTGCTGAGAATGTTCAAACACAATTTACACTAAATTTTGTAAAATAAAATCGTGTATCAACCACTTTAATAATAAGTTTTTGCCCATGCTATAGTATACTGTCCCCCAAACAAAATAGTCTCCACCTTCATCTGGTTGTCTGTGTCTGCTTAACGGAGAGCATTGCCGTTGATCTATGAATCCAACCTATAGACTATTGACATTGTCTCATAGAAGAAGGAAGTCACTTGAGTTTTAGCCGTTCTACCATGCTACTTGAATGGAATTCTGCCCTAATTGCATATGGCCTCTGGGCTTCAGGTAGGCTTGGGAAGGTTAACTGGAGTAGAGAGCTACCAATGCAGCTTTGCAGAAGTCAGTCCATTTTGGATGAAGACTTTCCAGAGCTTTGGAGCTCTTTGAGGGTCATCTGTGCTCTTTACCCATGCTCAATGAGTGAACCCAAAAAACTCACTGGTTCCCTATGGTGAATTCTGCTGGACTCCTACTTAAGTTTAATACTGGGACCTTATGAGTAAGGAGTAGACATGTTTATGTCTCCCTTGGCAAGGGATTCTCAAGATATCATATTAGTCATGAGTATAGAGGACTGGGCAGTTTTGTTTTTAAATGTTGAAGCAAACTTGCATCCCTAAAAGATAATACTCAGTAACAATGTGCTGCATATTTGAACTTTATTGCATTAGGGCATCTGAGGTCTGGTGGAGGATGTTTACATATGAATTCAAAAACAGTCTTGCCTTCATGCTTTCCTTTTTCTTTTCCACCATGCTGAATATTCAATCTGGCACCACATGAATGCTAGTCAAAGCTCTACATATGAGCTGGTTCCCCAGTCCATCTTTTCCTTTGACATTCTTTTCGTTTTGGTTTTTTTCAAGACAGGTTTTCTCTGAATAGCTTTGGAGCCTGTCCTGGAACTCGATCTGTAGACCAGGTTAGCCTCGAATTTACAGAAATCCACCTGCCTCTCTCTGCCTCCCAAGTGCACCATCACCACTTGGCTCCATCTTTTCCTTTACTATCTTGGCTTTTCATACCCATATACTGCTAGTTCCTTATAAAAAGTTTCAGGAAATGACATCTCTTTCCTTTTCTGAAGAAATTAGCATAGATTTGGTATTCTGTCAGGGTCTCTGCAATTACCAAGTCCAACAGAATATTGATTCATGTGAGATATGAGAGCAGTTTGGTTCAATATACTCAAGAGTCTGACACCAGGTGGTTTATTTTAAGCATATTTAAGCATAGCATGATTTGGAAAGAAGTTTCCTGGTAATAATTAACTCAGTCACAACAACACTTAAGGTATGATTACATAGAAACTCATGTAAAATATAAGTGACAACTTTCATAAAGATGCGTTCTATAGTTTAGCTGAGGAAGCAGGCACAATATAAATAAGCTGATAAAGATCTGGGGGAGCCAGTTGTGGCCTGGCTATACATAGTGCGGTGGTTACCAGGCTATCAAACGTAACTATTCCCAGCCTTATGGGCAGAAATGAAATTATACATCTCTCCTTTTGAATGCTTTTTTTCCGAAGTTTTTTGGGACAGGGTTTCTCAGTGTAGCTTTGGAGCTGTCCTGGAACTCGCTCTGTAGACCAAGCTGGTCTGGAACTCACAGAGATCCACTTACCTATTCCTCCAAGGTGCTGGGATTAAAGGTGTGCACCACCACTGCCCATCACATCTCTCCCATTGAAGAGACAACCCTGTGTGTTTAACGTTCCTCATTTCTTTAGTGTTTATCTGAGCACAAGGACCAATATGCTTCCCACAGTATTCCTTGTCCAAGCTTTTGTATATTTAGGATATCTTGGCCTTTAGAATTATGTACCATCCATAGTACTACGTGTACTAGGGTACTCTGCCTTTAGTGCAGAGTCTGCACTACAGGACCATTCGTGAGCCTGGCAAAAGCCTGGAGATTTAAACACACAAAGACACACAGACAGAGACACAGGTCATCCTTGAAACAAGAAGGCCCCCTTTATTGTGTACCAGAGCCGCTTATATATGGATCCTTAACTGATTTCCACGCCCCAGCCAAACCCACCAGAAATGACTCCTCTGCCATCAGGAACTCCTGAGGGTCTCATGCTCAGAGTAGCTACCAACACAGGAAAAACAAGTTGTTTTGCTCAGAGCAGCTGCAAGCATAACAAGTTGNTTTAAACACACAAAGACACACAGACAGAGACACAGGTCATCCTTGAAACAAGAAGGCCCCCTTTATTGTGTACCAGAGCCGCTTATATATGGATCCTTAACTGATTTCCACGCCCCAGCCAAACCCACCAGAAATGACTCCTCTGCCATCAGGAACTCCTGAGGGTCTCATGCTCAGAGTAGCTACCAACACAGGAAAAACAAGTTGTTTTGCTCAGAGCAGCTGCAAGCATAACAAGTTGTTTACAGGAAATTCAGGGTCTGGGTTCACAGCCCCCAACAGAATTATATTTTTAAAATTTTTCAATATTCACAATCAGTTAATCCAACATTCCATTTTCTTGTTTGTGTTAGGACTATTCAAATTTATTTCACCAAGATAAATTGGATAGTATGATAGGCTTTCAGGCATTGGTCAACATTACACAAATTGCTGAGGGTACGTAGCTTGGTTCATGGTGTCCCATTAACATCATTCTAAGTCAGTGGGGACTGGAGAGGTGTCACCATTTCCTTCCCAATGTTTGTAATTTGCGTCATTTTTCTTTGCTGAGGTAAGACTAGACATCTGTCAATTGCATTGATATTTCAGAGAACCAACTACAGTACATTGACTTCTATTCCTTATTTTCCTGCAATATATGATGTCTTTATGAATTCTTTGAAAAATTTGCACACACATATGATTTATTTTGACCATATTTATCCTACAGTACTCCCCCAAGTTCCCAACTCCTTATCCTCTCTGAACTTCTTTTAATAACCCATCAAATCCAATTGGTGCTTCCCATCTACTGAGTTGGTTGACTTACCAGGGGCCACACCCTTAAAGAAAACTGACTCTTCTTCCCCCAGAACCCATCAACTATCAATAGATCCTGAGCTAGGAATGGGGGCTTGTGAGCCCCTCTTCCCATCATGTTGGAATGTTAACTGGCTGGTCTTGTGCCGGCAACCACAGCAGCTATGATTTCACAAGCATAGTGATCCTGGCATGTCAAGAAGATACTGTTTTTTGTTGTGGAATAACCTTTTTGTACTCTGAGAAGATGTGTTTCTTGGATTGGTTTAACAAAAAGCCAAATGACCAATAAGTAGGCAGGATTTTCAGAACAGAGAGGATGCTAGGAAGAAGAAGCAGAAGGCAGGGGGGTAGAGACACTGAGAGATGGAGAAAAAGCAAGATGCACAGCAGGAGAAGAGGTAACAGCCACAAGCCACATGGCAGCACATAGATTAAAAATTAAAAGATATGGGTTAATTCAAGCTATAAGAGCTAGTTAGAAACAAGCCTAAGCAATCAGTCAAGCTTTCATAATTAATAAGAAGTCTCAGTGTCGTGGTTTGGGAGTTGACTGGCGGGACAGAGAAAGCCCAACAACAGTTTTGCTCTGGTCCTCCCTGAACTCTGGCTCTTACATCCTTTCTTCCCCCTCTTCAGTGATAGCGTCTGAGTCTTTGGTGTACTATATAGGTGTCCCATTTATGGCTCAGCTCTTCTCTTCCTTTGGGCCAGCTGTGAGGTTCTGCATTCACCACTGCCCTCTGCACAAAGAAATTTCTCCAATGAGGTCTGCCAGCTGCACTCATTTATAAAAGCAGAGATAGGAATTTAGAGGACACATAGCTTTTACGATTATGCTCTTATATTTATTGTTTCCTCTGTCCCTGTTTGGGGGGTACCACTGCTCTTTCTTTCTAGTATGTGAGGAGTCCAGCTCTTCATTCCTAATTTCTGTGTGACTTGTATGCTAGAGCTCAAACCCACGTGCACATACATGCTAAACACCAATCTCCATTGCCATGTCTGGAGGCTTGTGTGTGTGTGTGTGTGTGTGTGTGTGTGTGTGTGTGTGTGTACATGGACTCTTGAGCATTTGAGCCTTACTTTTATAAAGGTTTGCTGTCTCAATTGGCTGCTCTACTTCCCAGAAGCTTAACTCTACAGCGAACTGAAGCTTCCAGTTACACATTCTGACTAACTAGAACTTCTATTGTTATGGAGGGTTAGAATGGTGCAGGTTCAGAGGCAAATTATCTTCTGCTACTCATTGCCCGCCTCTGTATCTTTACCGTCCTTTATCAGACAACAGTTTTAGAATTTAATAACAGTTTGCCTGAGCTCCCAAACTAAGAATGTCACCAAATATCATGTCAAAAATGTACGTACTAGATTTCTGTGCTTTGCTGTAACTGTGAATGTGATATTTTCACCCATTTATTTAGGAAATGCCTTGATTTCTGATTTTCCTTTGATGTTTTAAGTATAAAAAATTTCATTTAACTGCTTTCAGGCTGGAACTTCATTTGTGGCGATCTAGATCTGTGTTCTTGTGCCACAGTCGTGCATGCTTGGCTCAGGATAAATGATCTCAAACAGGCATCGCGGGAGAGCTGTGGTTTACATCAACAGTTTTTGGCACCCAGCTCTCTCAGACTCAGCTGAGCCCCTGAGAAACTAGAACAGGGCCTTCTCGAGGGCTTCTGGTCATTTGTTAGAGTCTGAGGCCTGCTAGGCACTTTGCCAGTGGCTTTGGGAAGGTTGCTGGGGACTCCCTGGGAAACTTTGCGAGCCTCTCTGGGAATCTGGGGACAGCTGTAGAAACCACAGATCATGAAGGGTGCTAGTGGCTATTTAGGCTCACATGCTTTTCAGCTTTAAGTTGGATATGGGGCTCTTCTCCTTAAGCCCCAATTCCCCCCTAACCCCCAGAGGATCATGTTACGAATCGAAAAAAAATGTTTTAAAGAAAATGCCTTTTAAAGCTGCGGCTTATGTACTGATGACTGACCAGAGACGACGGGCAGATGACTGGGTTGAGTCAGTCCATGGCAGTCCTTGGCACCAATACACGTTCTCCATTCTGTGCAAATGGAAGCATCTGTTGTGCACAGCAAAAACCGGGCCCAAAAAGCTCAAGTCTTTACAAGATTCACGAGGAGCGAGCAGTAGGGGTTGGGTTGGGGAGTCTTGAGTAGACCCACCTACGAGTTATTGTGGATCTCCACGGTTGCAGCTTTCATAAGTTGCTCATGCTACAGTGAGCCACTTGATGTTGCTGCTGCAGGAGAGTCATCCATGCTCCTGTAAGGATGACCATTGCATGCTGATAAAAACAACATGGCTTCCAGAGAATACACAAGACTAAGTGCTGATGAAAATGACACCCTTTGCATCTAAGGAGAGGTTTCTGCCAAGGATGGAAGTCAGTGGAGAGTTTTTATTATGGTAGTCTGGGGGCCACTGAGATACTTCAGCTTAGATGATCATAATCTCCAGCCTATGACCCAGATGAAAGCAAACAGTTTTGAATCCACCAACACGACAGCCCATGGCCAAGCTGGACTTTGGGAAGGCACCACCTGGTCCCTTCAAATCTGTATTAATTACCACAACTCCTGCTACTGGGTTGAGTACTGGCTCTGATTTATTGCCTGCTGGCTTCCTTCATTCCCAAACTCAAACAGAAATGACTGCATGCTGGCCGTTTCAGTGTTTTGTGTGTGTGGCTGACCACCAACCTGACACATGAGCTAAGGTACTGGCCAGTCACTTGATCAGGCAAAGCACTGGTGTGTAGGACATGAAAATATTTAGCTCTGTGAATTTCTCTCAGCATGATCTCAGCTGTGAGCCTACACTTTTATGTCTTTTTTTCCTTTTCAATCAGATCCATGTATTTTGCATATTTGCATTGATTCTTCCCCTTTGGCACATGCATCCTTTGAAAGTCTCTACTGTACAGTTTATAATTATTTGGAGAGCTTTCTGTTGTCCTATTATTGTGTCTACGCAGGTCAAAAAACTCTGGAAAATTTACATTTTTGTTGTGACTGGTTCTGTTTCATGGCCTAGACAATGTCTTATATTTGTTTTTCAGTCAGCAAATTCTTGAAAAGGAAGCATTTTGCTTTTACAGAAGTGTTGATTGGTTCTTTTGATTCTTGGAGTTACTGAGCTCTTTTCTATGCTTGCTGACTTTCGGTGAGTTTGTTCTATCTGTTGCTGCAGGCTGTTCTAATTTCCAGCTAATTATGGACTGGTCCATTTCTCCCTTTCTGCTCTGTTTAACTTGCACAGCTTTAGTCTGTTGTCTGGTGCACACATGGAGTGTTGTCTGGTGCACACACAGAGCGTTGCTGCATCTCCAGGGAGCGATGCTTTTCATCATTAGGCAATGTCGCCTTTATGCATGTTTCAGAGTTTGGTTATGACGTGTTGCTGTGGCTTTTATTTTTTTTTCTGTTTGAAGTATGCTTAGCGTTTTGAATCTGTAAGTTATTTATTTATAGACAAACTTACCAAATTTTCTATCCCCATTTACTTTACATTCTTCAGGTTTATTTTCTTTCTCCTTTCACTCAGGAAATGTCACAAGTATTATATTTTTGGTTACAACCCCACAGGTCTCAAAACCTCTTTGTTTTGTCTAGGTTATATTTAAAGATAAGTTTTATAAATTAATTTTATTTATTATAATTTGTGTGTGTGTCTGTGTGCATGCATGCACAGTAGCATTAAGAGTGGGTACCTGTGGGAGACAGAGGACAGCTTTGGGATACCCATTCCCTCCTTCTACCACAGGATCCAGGGGTCAAATTAGATCACCAGGCATGTGGGGCACTGCTCATGTATTTGTGCTTGGTCATTTGGTTGTGTGATTTTATTGCCTTCTCCAAGTCTTTGCTACTCTCTTTGTTCTGCTATTGTGCCCTGTCCATCAAGGGTTTATTTCAACTGTTTACATTTTAGCTCTGAAACTCTAATTTGATTCTGCCTCCTTTATATCATCTATTGCTTTGACAGACTTTTTTTCTGAGTGTTTGTATTTTTTAATCTGTTCAAAGCATGTTTTCTGTTGTTGGCTAAAGTCACTTCGATAAGCACTGCTTTGTGTTCTGTTGCCTTTGTACTGGTCCACTATTGATACTGACTGTCTTTCCAAGCATGTCCTGCTTCCCTGCCTCTCTATATGGTGAGGAGCTTTCTGTGGGAACCCGGACAATTGGGGTATTAGCTGTGCATTGTATTTAAACCTGTGTTATAACAAACCTGCTGTGGCACAGATCCTTTGGGAAATGGATCTGTTTTCTTGTTCCTGACCCCTAAGAAGGGGTTCAGATCTCCACTGAGCCTCTGCTGACTCCAACTGCCTGCTCTATGAGTATGGAAAGCTCTCCCCAGATGTCCTTCTCACTGTCTGTCAGAGCATTCCGATATTTGCTTTATCCAGACCCTAGATTCCTTGTTGCATTTAGTTGAATGAAAGTATAAGTACATAAACTCCGGTTTCCCAGAAATTGCACTCTACAATAGTTTGTGACTTAAATGTTTCAACTTTTATTGCTAGTGTCTTAGTCACTGTTCTATTGCTGTGAAGAGACGCTGAGATGGCTACTCTCGGTTGTCAAGACTGGACCACATCTAGAGCGAACTGCAATCCTAAAATGGAGGGCACACCTGTGAGAATTTTCTTGCTTGGTTTGAAGTGAGTGGATTCACTTGTAGTCCAGACCTTTCAGATAGGAAGACATGTGCATTTGATCCAGATACTGAGGTGGAAAGACACACCTGTATCTGGGCCACACCTTCTGCTGGAAGCCTATATAAGGACATGGAAGAAGGAAAGTCTCTGTCTTTGTCTGCTTACTCTCACCTTTTGAGAAAGACCATTCCTTCACAGGCATTAGAGCCTACTTTGGGATTCCAGTGTCCACTGAAGACCAGCTGAGACAACCAGCCTTGGGAACTGAGCAACTTCTTTGACTTGAATTTTCCATTCACAGCACACCATTGTTGGATTAGTTGGGCCACAGCTGGACCATAGCCTGCAAGTTATCTTAATAAAACCCCTTTATGTGTTGAGGACTGCAGACCCTCAGACCCTGAATTTTCTATGACCCCTTGCCTGCTGGAGTAAACAGTTTGTTTCCCTGTTCTTGTAGCTGCTCTGGGCACGAGACCCTCATGAGTTCCTGATAACAGGGGAGTGGTTTCTGGTGGGTTTGCAGCTGAAAATTCCTGAGAGCTAGGGTATAGCCATTAGTCAAGGAGAACCCTATATAAGCTGCCCTGGAACACAATAAAATGGGCATTCTTGTTTCAAGGATGATCCGTGTCTTTGTCTATGTGTGGGTGTATTTCAATCTCCAGCCCCTTGCCCGACTTGCAAACCATCCTGTGGTGCAGGCACCACATTTAAGTATATAATATATAATATTCATATAAATTTTATGTTTATTTATTTATGTAATATAAATATTCTATATAAAGGGGCTATATATGAAGTGATATATATATATATATAAAGAGATTCATTCTGTAAGTTCTGCTACTCTGGAGAAACCTGACAATACAGACACCATGACCAAGGAAACATATAAAAGAAAGCATTTAATTGAAGGCTGGCTTACATATCCAGAAGTTTAGTCCATTGTTGTCATGGTGGGGAAACCAACAGCCTATATGATGCTGCAGCAATAGCTGAGAGCTACATCCTGATCTGCAGGCTGAGAGAAAGAGAGAGAGACAGAGACAGAGACAGAGAGACAGAGAGATAGATACAGAGACAGACTGGATCTGGCATGGGCTTTGAAACCTCAAGGCCCACGCCCAGTGATACGGTGTCTCCACCAAAGCCACGTCTCCTAATCCTATTCTTATCAAAGAATTTTATTTCCTCCTGGCTAATCATTGAAATACATGAGCCTATGGGGAGGGTGGTCATTCTTGGTCAAATGCTCACATCTGGGTAATAAATTGATTAATTGCTCATGATTTTTGGTGGCATTTGCCCTGAACAGATGGTTTGATTGAAAACCTGCTATTTGGGTGGAGGACATACCTCAGAAGGGTAAAGAATGTGCCATACAAGCATGAGGACCTGAGTTCATATCCCCTGACCCCACATAAAACCCAGGTACAATAAGTAGCACATGCTATAATCCCAGCACTACAGAGATGAGATGAGAGGTAGAGTCCAGAGAAACCCTAGAAGCCCAAGGGTCAGGGAGTCAGGCATGCATGGTTACAAGCAGTGACAAGACCTAGTCTCTAAAAGGTGGAAGGTGAGGAGCAACACCTGAGGCTGTGCTCTGATAATGTATGCATAGTGGCACATGTGTGCCCAGACATACACATATGCACACAGGGATGTGTGTGTGCATGTGCGCACACACACATACACACACACAACACACACATTTACAATAAAAAGAAAGAAAGAA
>LOJH01010361.1:0-19631 GCA_001685095.1 Ellobius talpinus
TAAATGAATATAATTTGTGTGTTGTTATTTCGGGTGTAAAGCTAGCTGCGTGGGGGCTGGGCAGGATGAAAAGCAGGCCCGTGCTCCCCTTTCACTACAAGCCAGCATGTCGTAGACACTAGCAACAGATGCTAAGTTTCCTAGTCAAGAAGCATCCAGAAAGGGTTATTGGAGGTGTAGTTAGACTGATCAAACAGTGGGTGATTATTGATGCACAGACAAGAAGATCCCACAAAACAGGTATAGAACAACCAGGAGAGGAACAAGGTCAAGAATGTGGAACAGTGGGCTGGGTCCAGTTGGACAAGCAGAGAGACAAGGAGAGTAGGAGAAAGAGCATGGGAAAGAGCATAGGGTAGCAACAAACCAGACTAAGAGGTACTGGAGGTGCCCAAAGACCAATGTGTCCTTTAAGAGGAAACTTTACAGAAACGTGAGGACTGGATTGGAGCCTGGAAATCTAGGAAATGGGAGAGCAAACAAAGGCATTTTATTCATTTCAGCAAGAAGCTATCCGTCCTGAATGGAGGACATAGCAACTAGGAAGCTGAGGCTGGAATATTTTGCAGTGAAACATTTTAGTGACAAAGTGGCGGTAGCTTGACAGTTTCTGCATCTTTCGCCACATTGAGTGACATCTTTTAGTGGTTGTAAGTGGTCACATTGTGCTTGTTGCATTGAAGAGACTGAACCCGGCTTAAGTTATTCTCTGCCAGCCTGCTATGGATAAAAAGAAGACGATGGAATCACTAATGGACCGGGATGTAAATTGCCACAGTGAAAGATTTCACAAGACGAGCCTATGAGACAGTCTCAGGCCAGATGGCAGATTCCAGTAAGGCTCCAAAGAGATTCCTGGGTGGAACTAACCAGGAGGTAGACCTGAAATCCAGCATGCGGATACCCTGACACTCAGCTGTCAGGGGCTTCTCTGAAACACTACTCACTCCGAATTCAAGGTTTTGCCATCCAAAACTCAAACTTAAAACTGACCCCCCCACACACAGTGTTGGCTATGATGTCTTGTAGACTAATTGGACAAAGTCAAGCATGTGCTGTTTGGTGGCTAATTGTTCAGAGGGGAATACAACTCTGTGGAGTCTCCTGACTTGGATTCGGCAGTCCCAAGGTGGCTCACTCACTGCTATTCCTGGGAGCGAGCCTGAACTGAGAGAGACTACCCAGCATCAGTCACAAGCAGACCTTTCTGCCCCATATGGTGAGCTGCAGATGTTTCCTCCTTAATTGTTGAATATTTGCAAAGTAGAAGGGAAAAGCACTTCCCCAACACAACTTCAGCCAATCAAACCACGGGCCTTGGGAAGGAAGATGGTAGTTGCCACATCCAGTTCATTTTTGTGAGTATATTGCTAATCCCTGAGTTTATTTGGCCATGCATTTATTTAAGTCACCTTCTGAGGCCATCTCTCTTGAGACACTTCTTTCCTAAGGATAACTGGATAGCCATGCATCCATACCCACTACCAAGAATGCTCTTTCCTTCCTTCCTTCCTTCCTTCCTTCCTTCCTTCCTTTCCTTCCTTTCCTTCACCTATCTACCTCTATCTATCATCTATCATTTATCTGTTTATTTATTCTCAGTATATTATTTTCAAGGCCTTAACGCAAAACAACATCAATGAAAGACAAAAGCAGAAATGTGTGTATTTAAACTTTTGTATCTAAATAAGAGAAATCACAGAAGAAGTAACCTCCGGGTTGTGCTTGAAGACGATGAGGAAGGATTTGATAGGCAAACTTGAAAGAGGAGAAAAATAGTGTAAGAAAGCAATTGTCAAGAAATTAAAAGTCCTATTTAAGATCCAGCCTGGCAAATCAGATTGAAGGCACCAAATGAGTAATTATATGTCATTTATGCCTGAATTATGTGAACAGATAAATAAGCAGATCTTGGATTATTTGTATGACTGATAAAACAGCAATAATTCTATTTATATTTTATGGGAAATTTGCACCATCTAAAAAGGCTTCAAAGAATTAACTTGCTTGCAGAACAATGTGCAAAATCAAATTAGAATTTAAAACACACCCACATACAGAAACTCTAATTGTCCTATGAAAGGGAAAAATTGATGCATCAGTGATCGTTCCTCGTTAGACAAGTCCACTCTGCTGTCTGGCTCCCCAGCTGGCAGACACAGTAATCTTTGCACATCTAGACTTGGCAAAAATGAACTCTGGCTCATTTTAAATCTCTAAGTTTGTTTGGGGAACATACACGCCCATTTGGATGTAATGAGATACGTTCTGAATGATAAATGTCAATTGATTAATATATGCAGAGCTTCCATTTAATAACTTTAACAAAAAATTATTTGGCTATTGTTATAGCTTAATAAATGTTTTTAAATAATAAAACATCCTGTATTTATGACTAGCTATTAGCTGTCTTACATGTTGTTATCTGCTAACATAACTCTTTAGATTTAATATGGAATTTATCATTGTTGATTTCCACAGTTGTTGCTTAGGCATAGCTCTGTGTTTTCTTCCTTTAGAGTCTCAAAGTTCTTTGCTAATATTAACAATGAGTTGTCTCTTTCAGAAGCTCAAATGATCTCCACCCAAACACAACTGCACCACTGGGCTTCTTCAAGGAATATCTAGCCAAGTGCAGAATCTACTTCCTGGAGTCTGCCCTGGTGTCTGTGCTCCCCGGTCCCCAAGCCCCAAAGCCCCACCCCCAGAAAAATTTAACTTATTGCCATTTCAATCATGCTCCTGAAAGTAGTGAAGCCTGTGTGTGAGTCCTGGGGAAGAGGGAACTTCCTGCATGGCCCTCATCCTCAGTGTGAGCCTGTCTCCAGCCTTTCCATAAGCGTAAGGAGATTGCTCATTTTATATGGAAGAATCTGAGGTATCACAGCACAGCATGGACTCATGGTACTTGTGTCCCTTGGTACTAGCTCCCACCCACTTTTTGGAGCACACACACACACACACACACACATACACACACACACACTTGACCCCTCAGAAGAGATCTTGGCTCCTTTAAGAACCTCCAGAGAAAATTCAATGATTGTCTCTGTGGAAAGTACGAGTTCCCCCTAGTGCAGCGTGATAAATCATGGATAATACTAACTCTTTCCAAAATAATCTTGAGGCAGAAGTGAAATCCAACTGAGAAGGTTGTTCTGAGTCAAACTGAGGACCTGGATCTATCTCTTACCCTGCCCTGAAATTGCGAGCGCTGAGTCGTTCCTTTATCACTGCTGTTGACATAATGCATTCTTCTTACTATTCAACTGTTAGTCCCTGAATGGCTGTTTTCCTATCTCTTTATATCTCCCCATGCTTTCAGTCAACAGACCAACTCTCCCCTGTCCACAGTGAACTCTTAGTCTGCTGCCCAGATTACAGTTCCAAGCCTTGCGAATGTCATCACCAAAAGTCAGAACCATGTTTGAGAGAGATGCCTCAAAACAATATCTTAGTATGAGTGGAGCAGATGCAAGTTTCTAAATCACCCTCATTTTCTCTCCATGGTTGCTGGAATTACTAGAGATGAGGTTTTTATTTTTTTTCCTAGACAGAATCCTCATAGTATTTGTTTGTCATTTTCACAGTATAAAAACAAATTGAACTTTTTATGTCTAGACACAAGGACCCTCAAAACCACCACTGTTCTAACCAGAGCTCATCATCTTGTACTGTCTGCGACTGTGATTTAATTGCTAGAGATGTGGAAATCTTTCCAGGAAAGTGTATCAATGGCATAACATATTATCCTAGTAATATTTCTGATTCTTAGTAAAGGCCATAACACTCTCTGGAGGGCCTGTTTCCCACCCTTGGGTTACTTAGATCTTGCACATTTCTGCCTACAAAATTCTGCCCATTCTCTTGAGAACAGCTTCCTGTAATGGAACAAGTCATGACCCAGCATGAAGCTTTCGAGTCATTAAACTACGTTTCTCAGACCCCAAGTCATCGTCTTACCCACAAGTCTGTGCTTTGCTTCCTTTTGATTTATGGTGCAAACCAAAATCATAATTCTATTTTAAAAGATCATAAGGCAGATTGTTTCATTTCCTCCTTTAGAGCATAATTACTCCTAATTCCACAATTATTTTGCAAAGTGACAGCACAGTGATTAAGATCGCTCGCTTTTAGCGAATTTTCTTATCACCAAACCCTATAAAAATTTAACTTCCTCCAAAAATTATGACGTTGTCGGGTAATTTTCATTGGACAATCTGGGGGACTTGAAAATTCTTTGTGACTAGTTCTCTCATACTCTAGCATGTATATAATTATAATTAATTGCTTCTCTGCATATTTCCCTTTTCTGCGGGAGAAAAGAAATAGTTTTGGGAAAAATAAGAACAGTGAGAAAAGAAGGGAAGGGCCCTTTTCTTTGTTAATTACACAGAGCTCGCGCCTGTCTAGGGTACAGTCAGCATTTAAATCAGTCATCTTTTCAAAGCCTGGCTCCGAACAGCTGGAATGTGCAATGAGACGTAGGCCACGGTACAAAGTCATGGCATGGCATGGTTTCAAAACCAACAATCCAACACACACACACACACACACACACGCACAAACTGTGCATTGAATTATCCTAGGGGATGTTATTACAATCTGAGTTGGCCTTCTCGAAGCCTGAAGTCAAGTCTGAAACCTCCAAAATCAGAAAAACAAGTAGTTCCACCAGTGAGTCAGGGTATCTGCCAGGGACTCCATCATTGTACACACTTAGCAGTTGGAAAAATCAGGCTGCATGGCTCAGGAGCTTCATTTTGTTCTGAGTCCGTGACTGAAGATGAGAGGAGAAGTTCAGAGCACAAGGCTGTGTCCAGTGAGCACATGGCTATCAGAAGAACAGATTGGCCTGGTCATTAGGCTTCTTCTAGGCACCACAGCCAAGTGAGTTCCTGTTATGAGACAATTGTTTCAGGTTAAAAAGAGACCCACACTTGCTTAGTCAATCACAAAGGAAGGCTTACAGACAAAGAAGCAGCCTGCATTTGATGGAGACGAGCAGGATGAATAATTCCTCATACTTGGGTCTCTTAATTATCTGAGATTCAACACACTCTGCTTGACCTCTCCTTCATTATTTCTAACCCTTGCTTCCTGACTTTGGACAATGGAAGTTGGAGCTAAAAGCCAGATGGAAGGCAAAGAACACAGCCACAAACTATTTCTGAGGGGAAGTGCCAGTGATGTTCCAAAATTCCAGCAAGTCATCGAGGTGGGAATCGCTGTCCACTTCTCAATGTGGGAGAGAGAAACTTAAAATCGTCTCATGGGCATTGAACATCAACTATCAAAGGATGTCCAAGCAAAACTTAAGTGAACCCAAGGACAATGTGCTGAAAGAATTGTTCACAGGCGACCATTTCACTGGCAAGAATGGACACAATTCTTACTATGTGCCTCAAATTCTTTTCCATGAAATACCAGGGGAACTGAGAGATATAGCCATTTTTCTTGAGTATTAAAGACTTTCATGTCAAGATAAAAAACACTATACAAACATATGTAAAGGAATAGGGGAAGAAAATAGAGCCATAAACTACTGTCTTCATCAGAGTTGGGGGACAGACAATAATTGCTGTTGAGCTCTTCGTGCTCCTGGCCCCAAACCAGCCCTGGTAAGAGACAACTGAGCTCCTCTTTTCAATGCCACAGATAAACCGCTGGAAGTGTGCAGCAGCTCTCTGGGACTCTGTGGTGACTTCTGTTCCAGCACGAAGACTTCCTGGATGCTTTTTCTAAAACACGTTCTTAAGATTTGATCTCCCTCAGAGTCCGCAAGCCCAAACTTTACAAGGACAAGCATATGTCCTGGGAATGACTGGTGACCCATTAGAGAGGCAAGTTGCACCCATGATGTTCTGGAGTGGGCAGACGGTGGCCTGTGGTAGCGAGGGCACCCATCTTCTCCAGAAATTGATTGCCGCAGTTCTTCCATTAATGAGCCCCAGGATCAAACCGAGAAGCAAAGGTGGAGCGTGCGATTCCAGCTGCCCTCAGCCTCTCACCTCAAGGTTTCGGAGAAGAGGCCCCAATGGCCCAGCTGGGCGGGGAGAGGCGTTCCCCCTTGTCTCTCTGTCAAAAAATAAAATAATAATAATAATGGTGGTGATAGAAAGCCCATTATGGCCGAAGGGTGAAAACAACATTTCCATTCTAAAGCCCATATGAGACATCAAGACATCTTCCCATAGAAAATGATGAACCAAACCGCACATTGGAAAGTGCAAAGTCTATTTAATCAAAGCCTTTAAGAAGATCAAACCTAATCATAAGATGTTAAAAAAAATACATAAAAGCAGATAAGAAGAGCTTTTGGCTGCATGACCAGAATATAAAACTCAGGAAAGTGCCTTTTAGACTCTACCACAGCAAAAGAAATGTATCATTTTTTTTCTTCCTCAGCAATTCAGTTTATTCACTACAGTAGGTTCAAGATAGAATTTAAACAGCACAGCCAGTGGAACAGTCTGGAGGAGCAGTGTGCACCGGCCAGGACTACGTTCTTCCGAGAGTTTGCTGTTGACCATACCCGCTTTCTTATTTTAACTTATTTTGTTTCGAATGTTTAAAAGAGAGGGAGAATAGAGAGATTCCACAGTCTGTGAGTAGATGTTATTAAGAATGAAGTCCAAGGAAGACACAGGACCATGGGTCCCTCCACGAACTGTAGGTTTGGAATCTCTATTATATTTTTTTCTCTTTTTAAAGCGTGCACTTATTTATTTATTTGTGTGTGCTTGTACACATGTGTACATGCACACGTAGGCATGCCAGGACATAGACAAGGAGACCAGAGATCAGCTCTCAGGAGTCCATTCTCTCCTTCCCCTTTCTAGATCTTGGGAACGCAACTCAAACCACCAACCTTGGTGGCAAACTCCTTTACTCTCTCAGCCATCCTACCAGCTGGTTGCTTTGTGGTTTTGAACAAGCAAGAACAAGCCTCATAGGATCACTACATAGACAGTGGGGTACAAAGGGAACCCATAAGCAAGACAGGGTGGAAACAACAAACTAAGAAGTTTGGGCATTTTTTTTTGCTAGCATTCATATGTCAGACACATCAAATCCTCTATATAATTTGTGTGAACTGCAGGAAATATAAAATTGGGGCATACTAGCACCATTAACTATAACCAAACACTTCTGCCCACCACACCTGAGCAAGGTCTTTTTAAAACATATGTAGTTCTCTCAACCCCTTAGGGCAGGCATTACTTTAGCTCATTTTGTCTCATTTGTTTGGAAGTTCAAATAATTCAGTCTGTGCCATGGAGTTAAGGCAAACATGTCAAGGAAACAAAAGTTCCGTTCTTTCCCTTTCTAAGGACATCCCTCTACAACCAGGAGAAATTTCTAGAAATTTTACAGAAAAGCAGTTGTGTTTTCATGTACCTGCTTGCATTTTATGTGGACATTTGGTAAGTGTTTACATTCAAAGGCCCTTAGCAATCTGTCCACGGTGTCTCTTGGTATCTGCCATCCCTCATAAAATAGTAATATTATTTTTAAAAAAGCTGCCCTCCACAAACTTCAGTGATGGTCAAGTTTTCACACATTCTTATGTCTAAAGAAAGGGCCAAGGACCAAGAAAGACTCCTCAGAGGCTCTTCAGTTTTCTCTTGGTATCTTCTGTATCTCAGCGCCCTTTTGTAATGTCTTCTTCTTCCAACATGTTGCCAGGGGACTGCTTCTCAGGCTCCTTTGATAAAGGCAGCTGCTGTCGTTACTAAGAAATCCACGAGATAAATTTCTGGGCCTCTTATGCCCAACTAGGAATGGCTCTGTGCACAGCAAGATGAATGGACAGCTGTGTAAAACACAACGGAGCATGTGTAAAGAATATGTTGTCCACATACATAGAATCTGCATCAACAGAACCAATAGCCATATCCTATAATGTAAAGTTATGGTAAGGAAAAGAGCAAAACAACAAACAAAAAAACAATCCTATGAATTTAGTCAAAGAAACTTTCCTAACAAGAGCTAAAGAAGAGAGATGCCAAAATGAACACTCATACAAAGGAAATTATTCCTCAAGTTACAGTGAATCAGGCTGTATATAGAACACAGATTTTGATGTATTTACAGTTTAACTGAGAAAAATCAATAATACATTATTAAACAAAAAGAAATATATTGACGCAAGCAAGAGAAGACCTCTTATAAAATGTACCACCAAATTTCAAATGTCATGCAACCTTTCCACCTCCCTGGGGAAGGGACTGCCCTACAGTGTGAGGCAAAGAACCTAGAACAAACCCAGAGGTCAGCCAAGCCCAGCAGACACACTGGGTATTGCTCAGGAAGGTGGAAGTGTACCAGCTCTTTTACTTATGCTTCTGTCTACCTCTCTGCTGCTCAAACCCGCCACCTCCAAAGAAGGCAGTAAAGACAGGTAGTGAGGAGCCTTTGGAGAGGAGGATGGATGCTGAAGTGCTCTGAGTTCTGTGAATAGCAGAGTTTGTCCTGATGCCTGAGCCCCTAGGAGCATGTGGATCTGAGGAACATGGGCTATTCTCTATAGTCTCTTGAGAAACACTCATTTTTATGATAAGAAAGTCCATCTGAAAACTCACGGTGCATTAAAACTTTCAAAAACTCCAGCTATTTTAGGGAAGTCAGAAGTCACCTTTAATCTCCTCTTATCATATACACATAACCCAAAGCACTCAGAGATTACAAAACCAAATTCCACAGGAAGCAATCAGCACACTGGAGACCAGGACAGCTACGGAACGTTCTGGATTCTAGCATATCCAGATACAGTGATTACTTTAGTGCTTCTTGCTACTGTCTTACCTCGGCCATGAGGTCTTGTTTGGGGAGAAAAGGCTCTTCAGGTGTTGTGAGTAGCCTTTATGTTTTCAGCTTTTCCATACTCATGGCTTAATTTAACCCCCATAGCAAGCCTTTACTGGTGGCCGCATTACTACTATTACTTAGCCAAATCAAGGATTTGATTTAAGGGAAGATGGGTCTAATCTAGTTCCCAATCTCTTCGCATGAAATCATGTTCTCAAATCTGGAACACTGCTCTCCAGACATAATTGACATAAGGAAAGTATGTAGGATACCTGGCAGAAGACACTTAGAAAACAAATGCCTGGAAAGTCCAGATTTGATGTCAAGCACTCAACGCAGACATATAACTCTAGCAATCTCCCAATGGCCTATTGGGTCACATAGGCACCTACTTAGCTCAGGGCCCGTCTGTTGGATTGTTCTGGTTGTTTTCCATCAGGAAAAAAACACCAGGGAAGCAGGATAGCTTGGTGCATGCCTGCAGTCCCCTCGTTACCACTCTTTCTTTTCCTTAATCCTTCCCCTTACCACCGTTTTAGAGACTCAGTTCCAACAAGGTCTGCATCTGCACCCTTTGCTGATATTTCATTTTCCTGGGTATTCACTCTTTGTTTCAGCTCACCTCTAACTTCGAATCTTGTTTTCATCCCTCTCATCACTGCCTCCTTTGCTCTCTCCATTATCTTCCCCTTCTTCCTCTGATTTTCTGTCTTCTTTCCTTCCCTGAGATAGAACAAGAACAAAAGATTGAAAATGGAAACAGCCCTTTTGCATCTCCCTGAATGATTCATTATCTGATTTTTTTTCTTTACACTCTTTCAATGAACTTCACAAGATCTATCGTAACTAAGCACCCCATTTGTGTCAAATGTTCTTTTGATACATTGGCACTGCCTAAATAAGCATTGCAGAGTACCTTTACTCTCTTCTGCGGTTCACAGGCCTAGTGGGTTCTTAGATGAAGGGAGAAGATACAGAGAATGGGTCTGCAGGAAGGGAAGGCACACAGAGAACAACCCTTCACCCACTCCCTAGTTTTTTCACACCTTTGTCTTCTTAGGGAAGAAGAAATAGATAGCAATTTGACATTCTATGAACACACACACACAAGTAGATAGCAATTTGACATTCTGTAGATAAATATACACACACAGAAAGACAGAGACAGAGAGACAGAGACATACAGAGAGACAGAGAGAGACAGACACAGACAGATATGCATAGACAAAAAAATCGCATTCATCAGAACTTTAGTGACCAGAAGCCATGACCCAGAAATGCAAAGTAACGTGTTAAGATCATAGAAGCAACCCATGGTTAACCTAGGTCTGGAGTCCTGGCATCCTGCTACCTGTTCTGCTGTGCTCTTTTGACTGACCCATCGCAAGATGGAGCTGTGAATCTTCCTAACTTCCACTTCCAGACCATTTTTGATTCTATTGTCCAGGAAGGTGTCTGAAGTCTTCTTGAAGCTATTTTTGTCTTCAGTGTCATGCTCCCAAGCAGAGTCTGAAGCCACTGGGATAGAGGTAAACGGGAATGAGGTGGGTTTATTTCTGTGCTCTCTCAGATCTCTGACCTCTTTCCTGCAGAGGGAGTCAGAGACCTTGGGGCTTAAGAGAAAGATCTTGAGGTGAAACGGTCTCTGGGCAAGACATTTGTTTGAATTTCCCAAGAAACGAATTATCTTTCCTTCCTAAGGAGGAATTTGACAGCAGAAACCAATATCAAAGGTATTCAAGTCCCACTCTGGTCAAGAGCACCCATCCATCTCTCCCACACCACAATGGAGACTAGCCCTTGGATTGTTTCAGCCAAGAGCTCCGCCTACTTCAGACTTCTGATTCAACCCTGGCAGACGTGGGGACGGACTGCCCAATGAGATCTGAAATGCTGTGGAAATAGTCCGTAGAAACCAGCCAATTGCTTGTGTATGTCCAGATCCTGAGATTCAAGACACAACCCCAAGGGTCCTGACTCAGGCAATGAGGGCAAGTTCTGGCATTGTTCTGGGAGTGATTTTCTCTGCCTTTGCCAGTTGTTTAGAATAGAGATTTTCAAATTTCTCTTAGAAATCAAAAGTTAGGAGAGGTCTTCTTTTTTTAATGATCTTGGCCCCCTCCTGTTAATTTCTCAGCAACAGTGGTTGGTTTTTCATCTCACCTTGGACTTAGTATCAGAGCCTGGCTCTGGCAGATAAATAGACAGATACAATCGCAGGCCCCTGGTGCAGGATTCTTCCCGCTTAAACTACCAGATACTAGCTGCTGGAGGGATTTGCATAATTAAAGGGGCCTACCAATGCAAAACTTGGGGTGACTGCAGATCAGAAAGACCCTCTAAGGGGTGGGGTGGGGGAAGCGGAGAAGGTGAGGAGCGCGGCCATAAAGGGAAAGTGACAGTTGGTGCCATGGGGAAATGAACTAAACTGCTCCCTTTCTTCTTAAGGAAATTATCATTTCAACTTTGCTCTGTCTTCTGTGTGGCCACTTAGAGGAAGGAAGGCTCCCAATCTGCATTTAAATGGAATGATTTCAGGAAGCACAGAACAGGGCAAGGGCTTTTCAACACCCCACCCCAGCCCCTTTAGGAAAAGGCCTTAGATGCATTAAAATTGGCAGCTGCTCTCTGTGAATGCAAAGGGCTACACTATACCCCCACCCACCCACGCAATTCCTGTGGCCCTGGTAGACCGCGGGCTTCTGTGGTTTGACTTAGGGGGATGGAGAACATCCCCTACTCCAAGGAAAGGATCCTGTACTACCATCTGGGTTTCTACTATTCAATTTAATAAAACTCTTGTCTATGTCATTTTAATTTTTTTATACAGACATCCCTGGAAAGGGGCAAAGCTATAAGCTGCTGCTGTTCATTTACATCTAGATGTGACTAGAAGCTTCAGGAAGAGATTCTCATTCCGAGAACTAATATTTCAAACCCTGCAGCTGTCAAGAATGAACTACGCTAGTATCAGGGACTGCCCCATTGAGCAAAGGAGTTAGGAAGAGTACTAGCCTCTCATCCAGATGACCTGAGTTCCATTCCTACCGTCCATTGCAGGTGACTCTTGACTGCCTGTAACTTAAGCTCTAGGGTATCTGACACCCTTTAATGGACCTCAATGGGTGCCCCCATTCATGTGAACATATAACCACACAAAGACAAACATATACACATAAATAATAAAGTTAATTGTTTTTATTTTTAAATGGTCACAAATGGTTGGTTTTTCCACCAAGGAAAAGGGGACTCAAAGTGGGGAGGGGGCGGGAGTGGGAGCCAGCAGGTCAGAGGAGTAATGGGATCCATGGAAGAGTGGGAGGAGCTTGAACAGGAAGCCTAGGAGCTCTGAAAATATGCTTCCATGGCAGTTTTATGGTTTTCCATTTTTGTCGCAGGCAGGTTCTGTCTCTGATGGATGGCTCCCAGTTGACTTCTGGGGATAGAAAGTGCCTCCACGCTTATCCTTGCTGTCATCCAAAAGAGCAAGGAAGCGGGGAAGGAAGCATTAACCTACAGAGGAATGCTTTTCCTTCCAACCAGCTGCTCTGCTGCTCACAGCCGAATCAAGTCAAGCGGGCCCCTCTATTAAGATCTTCACTGCAGGTTGCTTAGTCAGCACAAGAAGGACCAAGGAATGGGCCTTCTCATTAACACTATTTTTATATCTGGCAGGTCCTTGGGTGGGTCAAGGGGCAGATGTCTCTGTCCAACGCCTATTGATGGACCACCCAGCTTGGTTTGTCCTGGCAATTATTTTGGGATCTAACCTGCAGCTACTTTCATTACCTGGGGCAGGGGCAGCCATGAAAAACTCCTCTGAAGGTCAGTTGGGTGCAGGAAAGATGAAGGGTGAGTGAAGGGCATGTGGAGAAAGGCGACTGTGGGCTGAGTGAGGCTGTGAGAAAGGATGCTGGCTGACTTGCACCCACAACAGCTTCCAGAGAGACAAAAGGCTGGCCAGGAGTGTTGGAACTGCATTTCCCACTGTGAACCATTCACAGGAATTAATGGTGGCCTTCAACAAGAGGCATTCATTGCATTCGCCCCATGGAAAGGTCTTTATCCAGATCTCTGAAGACTCTAATGCTAGACTCTGACTTCACTGCACAGGTCTCAGAAACTTTCACTAGTGTCACAGTTTTCCACATGGGAAATGCTTTCTCTCGGGGGAATGTTAGTGATGAGTCTGTTGGGATAGCCCCCAAAGGTGGCCATCCTTGCCCTGACCTCCTGCTGAGGCCTTGCAAGAACTGACCATTTATTTCTCCAATGGGATTCAAGAGAAAGGTGCTGGTGTTCAGCAGCAAGGAGGAGCAGCTGCCTGGGAGACAGGATAGAAAGGTGGGAAAATACAGGTGCAGGGAAAGGGGCTCCTCATTACCATGTCTGGTTGAAGCCCCTAGGTTGAAACCAGTGGAGAAGAAATTCAGTACAATTAACATTTGCTGTGAAGGTTCTCAGCAAACATTTTGTAATGGTCTGCTCTGTCCCTTTAAGAGACAAGCCATGCCCACTCCCTCCCTTCTGCCCCACAGAGGCAAGCTTCCAGCCTAAGTCCCTTCCTTTTCCCATAGGCAGCTTCTGTCTCTCCCTTCTCTCCACTTCTCCCCTCTCCCCTCTCTCTCTGCCTCTCTCTGTGTTCTTCTCCCCTTCTCCCCTTTCCCCTCCATAACCCACTAAATTAATATCCAACTTCACTCTGCATGGTGTGCCTATCCATGTCTCTGTCTCTCGCCTGCAGCGTGGCTCCTTGCCTGGGACCAGCTGCCTTCATAGACCTGTGATGTGGTCTTGTGGTGTACCCATCCGTCTGTCTCTCACCCGCCATGAGGCTTCCTGCCTGGGGCTGTGGCTCCCTGCCTGGGACTCGTGGCCCACTGCAGCCACTTGGGGAACTGCACCATCCCTGCCTGGGACTGGCTGCACTTGGGACCCTCTGCCCACTGCCTGCCACCACTTCAGGGACCTGTCGTGTGGTCTCATGGCCCACTGCCCACTGCAGCCACTTGGGGACCTGCAGCATTTTACTTAAACCATAACACATATTCCTTTATTATATGGACATTTAATGTTTACATAGCAGTGAAACGGGGGGCACAGGCCTGAATGTATATGATCTTGGTTAAGGCTCCATTCCTTTGCCCAGACATTTTGTGGCTCACAAACAAGACTGATTCAGTCTCGGGGTCTTGATTAGGTACATTTTCTCTGGCGGTTAAAGAGTTGAAAGGCAGGAAAATTTTGCACATAAAAGGTATCGGTGTGGAAATCCCCAGTACCACAACCAGGAGCATACCGAATCAGCAGTTGAGGAAGTGTTTTTGTTGGGGGAGAGAAAACACACGCGCGCAGTGGACAGGCAGAGGAAAGGATCCTCTGCAGAGCAAGTGGGGAACTCGGGAATCCAGGATCTCCAGTTATTTATTATGGGCTAAGGTTCAAGTCTCAGAAGAGTTTTTCTCCCCTAACTTAGTTAGTTTGAAGAAAGATAGGATGGTTGAGGGCCCAACTGCTATCCTGCCCATCCTGCTCAGGCCTTACTGAGAAAGTCTATCAGCAAGGGGGGCTGTTGCCCTTTCTCTTAAGAGGCCAGTCTTTTGTCTCAGTTCTAGTGGGTAAGGAAGAAGTTGGCCATCTTGGAAGCTCATCACCTTTATTACCTAGCCATTCGCCCTCTCCCTATCTGTCTGCCTACCAGGGATGCTGTCTACCTCCTGGTCTCTCGAAGACTATTAAGTTTGCCTACAGGGAAGACGGCCTATCTCCCTTTATCCCCTGAACACAGAGCCTCACTTTAACAACTGGGATCCTATCAGGAGCCTGATCTCCTTTAGGTTCCTTAGCAACCCTTTGGAGATGACAACTCTAAAACCCATCACACATCACAATGCTTTATGGGACTTTAAGGACAAGGGGGTGTGAGGGGTTTTGGAGAAGCTCACACCCTCACTCCTGGGTGTGTCTTACACTTTCCTAAGCATCTTCCTTCTTTTAAGCTTTGTGCTTAGAAATCTAAGACGCCCTTAACAAACCCCAACTCCATTTCTCACTGGCCTTCCCTTTAGGGAAGCCTTTTCTCCATCAAAGCCCAGGATCTGATTTTACCTGTGATTATGACCTACAAGATTAAGGTTATTCCTCAGCTGCCAGGAATTCTGTCTTCATCTCTCTCTGTCCCCACTGGCACCTGGAATAGACCTGCAAGCAGGCAAGGAAGAACCATGAGATGATCATCTCATAGTTTGTGGGTTATTTTTAATTTTATCTTTCTGACAAGTCAGATCCCAAGAGCCTCTGGGAACAGGAGGTATCAGAGCCTCGATCTCCTGGTCCTTCCTGCAGAAACCTTTGGAACCTTTGTCACTTAGGGTAGCACTGGAGGGCTAAAGGTGATCCAGGATTTGATGGTCTGTGTAGAAGCCATCCTCCATGTCTGGGTATGGAGACGCAGATGAGATCCTCTTGAAGTGTCTATAGTGACTGCCCTGTATCTTCCATACTCACAGAGGACCAAGGCAAGTTCAGGTTCTCATGTTCTGTCAGAAGGACAGCGCTGGGTGGAGAAGGGGGGGACATTGTAAGAAAAATGGAACTTCTGAGACTGCTTTCCTTGAAGAACCGAATGTTTCCAAGGTTGCTTCTCTCATGCATTGTCTATACCTTGAGACAGGTATCAGAAGCCCTTCCTATGGGTCAGTGGACAGAACCACTGAGCTGACTCATTTAGTTAGGCAGTCGTTTATGCTGGGCTGACCTCATGGGTATATCGATACAGTCATATTGGTGGTTAAAGGAAGACTTGCCTGCTGGGAGCTTCTTACCTCACAAGGGCGTGACATTGCCCTGCTGAACCTGAAGTTAATATTTACAAAGCAAACTCCTGGAGTTCCTGTTTCCTGTCATCCTAAGACAGAGCAAACCCAAGAGACAGGGACTGAGTGGCCCAAGGTCACAAGGCTTACCAAAGCTAAGGTTTAAAGATTAAACTCTCTGCCTGCAGAGTGAGAGTTCCCAGCCACCTTCTGAAGGCAGGCAGATAAGCAAATGTGGATGGAAGGTAGAAAGAAGCCAGGTGTCAGAAATCTCCAGAGGTTAAAAAAAAAAGAGCTGTCCCTCCTGCTGCCATCATCATTGCTATATTGCTATGTGGCTGGAGAGCTGCTCCCCCATGTTCTAGCAACAGTCCTGGCAGCTTTGCTGATCCGGCTTACAGACGGGGACAAAAGACCTTCTGCCGGATTGGCCCCTCAAACTGAAACAAAGACAAATTTTCCATTCCTGGCTTCTCAGACACAATGCTTGTCATCTCTGCCTCCTAAAGGACTGATAAAATTTAAACTGGGAAGGGTTATAAGGAAAATCTAGCCAAGGGGTCCAGCCCCAAGCCCAGATCCCCAGTATAAAGGAGGGGAAACTGAGTCTCAGAAACCAGAGGTAAAGTGGAGACTCTGGTCCCTGACTTCCCAACCCCTGGTTAAGTGCAAAGCCTTTCTTCAGGGAGGGAAGTGGTTGGCTTTAGGACATATAGCATCTATTAGGTCAGACTGAGCTAGAAAGAGCTAGATATTGATTGTGAGCCTTTGGATTCTTCACAACTGTCAATCTTACTTTTCCCATGCCTGACATTTGCTAAATACTAGAGTCTGATGATGTACATTAGAAGAAACCTCTCCACTCTTTGGCTCTCACGTTGTGCTCCCCAGCAGCCTCTACTGAGCACACCTTGCGAAGCTAGAGGCCTCTAAAGAACGATTTGCAGTGTCCTTGCACACTGCTCTTGGGGCTGTGTCTCATCCCTGAGAACACCTAGTCAGAATTCCTCTCCCTATCCTGGTTTTCTCCTTGACTCTCCTCAGGCCCATTCAGAAGATGCAGGCAGAAGCAATCTGTGTTGAGAGTAGCGGATCTGCCTATGTGGGCTGGACGCAGCCCGTAGATGCAGATTTAATATGGACTCTCTGCAGCCCATAAATGTTTTGACTGGGGACCCAGAGCCAGCTGGGTTTTGCGTCTGGAGGTGAATACATAACTAGAGTCACCTCCTTAGCAGACAGGGTTCTGTAAATAGAAGTAGGAGCATAAGAGAAAAGGCTGTGGGGCTGATAACATCTCCAACTGAGGAGCCAGAGTGATGATTTCCAGGCCAGGAGGCTAGGGCCTGACTCAGTGCCAGCTTTATTTTATTGTGCCCAGTAAAACTTGATCATCCCCAGTGGGGTTTTGCCAGGGAATGGGGAGCCTTCAGGCCCTGGTTAGGTTAGGATTAAACTGCTTACTCTAGCAAAAGAGAAGTAATGAGACTGACTGCTCTCCCATTTACAAAAGGTAAAAGGTCTCACCAGCAAAGGGAGATTGGGTGAGGTGAGGAGTTAGGTAAGGTTCTTGGTTAGCAATGCTCCTTAGACACTTAAGGGCAAGCACCCTTACCTCTAGGGCTGTGACATTCAAAGGACAGAGCAGAACTCTTGCTGGGGCTCATTGTCTTTCATTGTCATCAGAGTGGGAGGGCAGGAGTGAAGAGGAGAACTGGAGTCTTCAGGAATCGTACCCAAGCATCTTGTGGGCTCTTACTCAAGTGGCAAGTCACTCAGTGCTGGGTCCATGCAGGGTCACATTCCTTAGGAACATCTCTACCTCCCTTTGGGTGACCCTCCGATAGAGATTGTCTAGTCCTTGTTCTTACTTTGGCTGGGAAGAAGATGGCTGCTCTCATTAGGGTGCATAAATTCTCTTCTTCAAGCATTTCCATCTGAAATGCAAATACAACTAAGGGCAATGCCTCATCAGGCAACACATTAGCCTGGCTTAATAACAATCAACTGAGAGAGGAAAAATGAGGCTTAGAGTCCACAATAATGATATTATCTATCATTTATTGAATAATTATTATGAACTAGGCATTATGCTATGCTCTCTCTCTCTCTTTCTCTCTCTAAAAGAAAATCTTTGTTTCTTTTTTAATCTTCACAGAGTCAGGAGATTGACATTCCATATGCCATTCAACAAGGCCAAGGTGTACCTGGGGTCACACCACAGATTAAAGAAGTTTCCAATCCTGACCAGGCCACCTTCCCCTTTGGTACAGAGGCTCAGGGATTCAGCAGAACTCCTGGAAAGGGGAACACATGAGCAAGTAGTACAAATTGTTGGCCAGTTGTCCTTAGAGTCCCATTGACCCTAGCGGCAGCCTAGATTCTGACAAACTCTCCTCTGCTTTGTGAGATCTCAAGTGGCTTACTTGTCATTGATTGTCACTCAAGTGATGGCCCAGATTCATGAGTCCCTCCTCCCCCTTATCTTCAGGACCCTTTCAGAGTTGCCTCTTCTTAGAAGTCTCCCTGAGCTCTCCCTTCACAGCTGTTTAGCCTCTTCTGAAAGGCCATGGGACCATTTTCCACCGTACGTTAGGGCCCACTCATCTGTGCTCTTGAAGGCAAGACATGGGCCCCTCCACTGTTACATATTCACAAATTCGAGAGCTCTTAAACATTCAAGGAGGAAGTGGAATTACTGACCTAACAATAAGGTTCCAAGTCCTTGGAACACAGACCATACTCAAGAGGTGAGCTACATTCACATCTCGCAGGACTCAACCTCAGGATAAAGCTCAGAAACAAGGTTAGTGCTTCATAAAGTAAGAAAGCCACCAGGGACAGAGAAACTTTTGAAAGAAAAGTATTAGTCACTCTGGCTTACTTTTAGAATAGATAGCATAGTGTTCACCTCTCCAGCTTCCAGAAGGCTGAAAGGCTGTTTTGGGCTTCCCCTGGGTCAGTTGTGCAATGGAGACTGAGAAGGCCAGAGTGGGTGGCACTCCTTCTGCAAAGGATGTAGATTCATTCTGATCTAGTTCTAACACCATGGAGCAGTAGTGAGTCACCATGGCTATCCCAGGACAGTGCTCATAGTCCAGTGAGCTAGCCAAGAGCAGATGAGTTTAGAGGAAGAACACGATCCTTAGAGCCATCCACTTAGGTCCTGACCCTTTCTGCAAAGTAAGAGCCTACCAACAGCACCCCAGGAAGATATGGGGTGGAGACAGTGATGGAAGAGGCTTATCATTGTCCTGACATAAACATCCCTGTAAACAGATAATGTTTGGACCAACTTTTTTCTTTTGTGCTGACCAAAGAAAGTGTGCACCCGTTCAGCTTACTCTTAAATTTACCCCAGCCCCACTCCGATGCTGTAAAGCAAATATCATGTTTCCTTCCTATGGTGGAATATTTGACACCTAGTTGGGCTCATTACCAGTTAAGTGGTGGCCAGGGAGGGAATGCAAGATTCATATTGATGTGTAAATGAACTTGGGACAGTGTTCAACAGTGGCAGGCCTTGTTGCTCCTCCAGGCTCATCCCTATCTGCCTTTGTGGTATTTTACTCCAGCTGTATTGAAATACAATAGAAGAGTGAAACATATATATACTCAAATTGCGTGGCATGATAAATTTGATTTGCATACATGTGTGTATCAAGCAAATACATGTTTATGTCTATATGTATGGTGTAAAAATGGTTCTCACCACCAAGTTTATGAAAGCTTTCATTCTTACACACAGTTACATACCCTCTCACTTGTGGGCAATTAGGAATGATAAGGACTTTTAAAATCCAATGTGTGGACAAATGTCAAATGAAAAATATAGCACTGGTGTGTGTATGTGTGTGTGTGTGCATGTATATGTGTGTGTTACAACAGATGCATGCAGAAGTCGGAAGTTGACATCAAATGTCTTCCTAAATCATAATTTTATTTTTGAGATAGATGTTGTAGAATATTATTTTAAGATGTGTTACATTTGTTTATGCTGTGGAA
>LOJH01010362.1:0-10433 GCA_001685095.1 Ellobius talpinus
ACCCCTTTGGATCCCAACTGGTGTGGGAGTGTTTATGACTTACGCCTTCACCCACTGAGTCCAGTTGGTGCTGCTCATGTGCACATGGGTGTAGGGTTTCCCTCCCTGGGGCAGGGCAACCTATTGTGTCCCACACTGCTGAGGAAAACTCACTCTTTCTCCCTCAGAGGCCATCGACTGCCAATCATCCCTCAACTGCAGGTTGAGCTTCCTGAGTCCCTTCTACTTCCATACTGGGTAGAGCCAGCTTGTCCTATCCAGGTCCTGTGCAGGGGACCACAAGTGCTGTGAGTTCATGGGTGCAGCTGCTCTGTCATATCCAGAAGTTATGACTTCAAAGCAAGCTTTCTTGCCATGTGGCTTTTACAATCTCTCTGGTGCTTCTTCCACAAAGATCCCTGGGCCTTGGGGATGGGGAAATTTAGAATGGTCCCATTCCTTGTTCTCGACCTAGCGTTATTTTCTTCCTTAATTTTTAAATACCTGGAACATTTATGCACTGTGCCTGGTGTGGCCTTGTCCCATATTATTCTCTCCTCTTACTGTTATGACCCCTTCCTTAACCTCCCCTCATCCATACAATCCTTCTTGAACATGCTCTACTCATGTTGCCAACATGGTGTTTGCATAGCCCCTTTCCTCTGCCTAACCAATCCTTCTCCAGATTGGTCTAGCTTCCTTTTGGTTTTACTGAAGTGGAAATGCTTTCCTAATTTTCCTGTGTCCTCTCTGCCCAGGTTAGGTGGCTTTGTTTCGATGTTTGACATTGACCATGAACTTATTATGTGTGTTGCTGGCCTTTCTAGTGGGCTTAGACTCTCTTGTGAAGCACACATTCTCAGTGCCTACAACAGTCTGCCCAAGGAAGGAGGTTGAAAAGGAAAGAAGAGGTTTTAGGTGAGATTTGGAGACATAATAATTCTAAGTGAGTATCCTAGGAAGGCCTTAGAGAGACTGAACTATTTAACCTGGGAAGGAATGGATCACGAGGAGTTAAGATTCTCGAATGCATTTCAAGTGGAAGAACCTCAATAATGAAAGGCTAAAGCAGCTAAGAGCCTGGCCAATGTGCACTATAATTTGGGAAAGCTCTAGCTTATTTAACATGCCCTTTAGAAGGATCCAGCCACCTCTTACCAAGCCCATAAACACAGTGAAATAGCCATGCTGACTTCTGTGATGCATACCACCAGCTTTTGGTAATGTCAAGGCTGTTATGCCACTTGAGGGCATACCGAACGCAGCCGACTGCAACTGCAGGGTCGCTCCTGAAGCTCAGTAAAGACCCTTCCTCACAAATGATGTTGTTAAAACTCCTTTGAAACAATGTAGCGCTGACTTCTAGAAGTCTAACTTATAACATATAGAACTAGAAAAAAAGAGAAAGTAATGACTGCCACAATTTGAACAGAAATTGCCCACCTGTCCCTTGAGGTGAAAGCCCATTTACAGATACATGATTACGTATCTAAAATTCAAAATGTTCCAAGAGTTGAACCTTTGAGGGCCGACACTAGGCCACAAATAGAAAATTTCATCTTTGACTCCTGTGAGTGGTTGCAGACAAAATGAAAGCACACTAAAAATCTGGAGTGAAATTGCCTTCATTCTGTCTAGAAGGTGCACACAAGACACAAAACAATTCCATGTTTAGACATGGGTCCCTTCCCCAAGACACCTCATTACTCACATTTAAAAAAATTTCAAATCAAAGTCATCTGAAATCTGAAACATGCCTGGGCCCAATCACTTCAGACAAATGTGCACACACCACACACCTGGGCATTAGCTAAGTGCTCAGGTACTGTGCAAAATGGTGTAAATTCAATAAATGAAAGAGAATGGTCTTATTTCCACGGTCCCAGAATTAGTGAAGATAACCAGCAATGATGTCTTATGACATCTGAGTCACATGAAAGCATTCCGTAAATAAGTGAAAGAGCTGATGTTTATATGTCATGCTCTTGGGTAAGTATATAAATGACATACAATTATTATATCTGAAACTAATATCCATGTCAAGTAAACTACATTTTTTTGCAGCAGAAATTATTTTTTCACTCAACAAACATCCCTTGTAAGTCACTTATATTCAGATATAAAATTGCTAGAGGTCATTCCATATGTGACACACAGCTTAAATGAAGTACTAAAGCCACTGCTGTGCACCCATAAAGCAGCCCCGATTTTTACATGTTGCCTTTCATTCCTGTTTGCCTTTGCTCATTTTATTTCGGCTCTTGGCACGATTTGAATAAAAGCTCTTTTTTTCCTTTCCTCTACAAATGTTTGCGGCAACTATTTTACACCAATTTAACACAGCCTTAACTACACTAAAAATACACACTCCCTAGATTGCTTTTTGAAAAAGGAAAAATGTTTATGATGTCTATCAAAGAAACAGTGAATTCATCAGTCAAATTTCACTTAAGATGTCAGATGAGGTGGATAAAATTCTGTATCTACAACTCATTTCTGTACAATGTAAGGTTACTGCTTTCCTTCCAAAGGAAAAAAAATAAAAAAGCAGGCACCCCCAGACACAGACAGTCATGCAAACAAGCAATGAGACCAAGTATTGAGCCAACCAAATCACTGAGCTATTTAAATCCAAAGAATTTGACAGGCAAAATCCATCACCATTGTTGCAGGCCCCAAATAAATGAATACAAGGGCAGAACCATGAGTCTTTGACTTACATGCAAATATTTTGCCCTAGAGTAAAGAACATGCTATCAGTGGGGTTATAGTCTTTGGAGCATACCTTACAAAAACTTCAACGTTTCCTTCTAAAAGTAGACAAATGGAGCAAATTACACAGGGTCACTCAGCTGGATGAAGAAAAGATGAAAGCACAGGTACCTGGTGTCATGTTCATTGTCTTGTTCTCAGTTTTATTCTGGCACCGTGCAATGAAAAGAGAGAGATGTGCCTACAGCTTCTAGAACTCTAAGTTGTGTGAATGAGCTCATCATCCAATGGTATTGATTGATGGGATCATGGATGCTGGTCCAGGGCACACTCATATGTCACTTAATGGCAAAGATATGCTCTAAGGAATGTGTCACTAGTTATATTCAGGACAATGCAGCAAACTTAGTGTGCATTTTACACAAACTCAAAAGTTTATGGCCGTCCCTAGGTACTCAAACATCAAAGGGTTCATTCTCATATAATGTAGTTCCTGTGGGTGGAAATGTTGCAAAGTTTGTGACTGTGGCTTAGGATCAGTTGCTGTGTGAATTGAGACCAAGGAATCTCAAAAGTGAGATTGCTCACTGTGAATCCTGAGGGATTGTTCCAAAGGCACTCACAGTTATTTGGCAACCACAGCTCAAAAGCACCATGGTTCTGAGACGGGTGCTGAGGCAGGCCACCATAGAGTGACAGCCTCACAGCATGTTGGTAGGAGCTACCGTGAGGCTGTGTGCACCCAAGAAAAGCACATTGGCAAAATATCCAGAAGTCTGGGTCTGGCAACAGCTAATGGGGAGACCTGGTGCTGCTTAATTAACCTGTGCCATCTGAAGATGAGCTCCCTCAAATGTAGACTAAGAAGAATAATTAACTACTTGCAATCTCTCACGGCAACTGTGGAGATCCATGTAGACTGGGTATAAAGTGAAGAGGAGCTGGGAAGATCACGGCTATTGAGGGCGTGTCCTTTCTTTCCTTGTGGATACCCAAGAAGCTGTAAAATAGCCATTCCCAATGTTCGGTGCCTGCTGCTCCTTTGAAATCTCGAAGAAGGTGTGTTCAAAATGCACCATCCCGGGTTCGACTCACTGGACCATGGCCCAGGGGCTGTCTTAGGAAATCTTCACACTGGAGCACATGCCTGAGGGAAATCCAGAAGAAGGGGCACTCCGGGTGTGCTTCGGTGGTTTGGCACTCTTGGGAAGTTTCTCGCACAGTCAATGTTCAACATACTGATTGGAATTAGAAAACTACACTTAGATGTTCGTCTGACCATAATCTGTGAATGCTACCTCCTAGAACCTCTACCAAAACAGCCTCTTTTTTCAACCGAGACCATAAAGGATCCCAGGCACATATGTCCTGGCTTTTTGCAAGCTCAGTTTCATAAGACCTTCCCTGGCCTTCCTAAATCCCTTCCTCCACACAAAGCACCTCACAAGCAACTCCACCCCTGTGGTGAGGCTATAGATTAGGGATAAATCACTTGCCTAGTACATGTATGACCCTGGGTTCCAACTCCAGTACCACACTACAAACAATGAAACCAAATACATTCTTATTCCCATTGACTAAGGCAAGGATAATCAGCATTTGAGTCACAAACACTTGGATTCAGAAACATTTCTAAGCTAGGTTTTGTTTTGTCTTTTTTGTTTATTAAGTTTATCAACTTGGGAAGATTAAGAAGCCCCAGAGAAGCTTCTTCAACTGCAAGACTAGGGTAGTATCATCTGGAAGAGGATTTTAATCAGATTTCAGATAAAAGGCAATTAATGTCTCACTAGCTATTGTTGCTCAAGGAATGACCACCCCATTCTCCTTTTCCTTTTTGCATTCTCTAAAGGCTTCTGTAAGAACAGCCACAGTAGCCACAGCATGGTATGACTCTTCCAAAAGGGATTTGTGAATGAGACTGCAACTTGATGATGTTTTACAGATGACTCTCCTAGAAGCAGAGCAGGGAAAGACACCTGGCTGTTAGCCTGTGTCCGTAGGTGTTTATTCTCCTTCAGATAAATAATTTTAAACTAGCAATGTGATGTCACCGAGCAGAACACAGGAGAGATCTGCAAAAGTCCATTGCTATAGATATCAGATGTAGTAAGAAGAAATAACATTGTCTGAGAATACATGAGATGTCTTCAGGGCTGGTAGACAGGCTTGGAAGGCTCACACTAGCTAATGCCTTTCTGCTACTGTCTGAAAAGGTTGTTAAGTAGAAGCAGCCAATTAAACCAGCAGAGCAGACACTAGTAACATGTCAACTCTGTACCCACCATGCATTGCCCCCATTCGCTTATCAGCATCCTTGGTGTCTCTCAAGCACAGGACTCTGTCAGTCACAAATGCACGGAGCTCAACAAGCCTGAGTAAGAATACAAGGTCAACAGGCTGCCTTAATGGCAAGAGAGGATTCACTTGTCAAAGAGGTCAGGCTATCTGCTGGAACCATGCACCATTTCCAAAGCAAAACAAAACAGCTGCACTCCAAGAAGTCCAAATGATAGAACCCCTCCTGTCCTTTTGGGTTTCTTTTTCTTAGCCAACCCCTTAGACTAAAGAGTCCTGCACAAGCATGGGAGTCCTGCCTTCCCTTCAGGGCACATATTTCCAGCTTTTAACAACAACAACAAACAAGCAAAACTTTATTTTAATTCTGATCAGCATCCCACAGTCAGCGCTGTAAATGATAGCATGAAGTCCCAAGCAGGCTGACTCTAAAGTTACCTTGCACTGGCACAAGTCTACCCAGTTTCCAGTAAAAGGCTCGTCAGTGTCCAAAACTTCCACCACTGTTCCAAGGTCGGCAGCAGAGCTGGAGCTGGACACCTGGAGACTGATGACTCATTTCCTTCACCTACCCTTCTTTCCTGAGCATCTTTCAGTGGAGCTTCTGCCATCCACTCGCTGCATGCTAAAGACCCCTAACTGCCGTGGAGGACAGACACATCAGCCCAACTACAACTTCAGGAAGGGGTAGGGTGAAGTCACCTCTCATATCCTTAATGAAAACAAAAAGACAACAAGTGTCGCGTAGTCTACAAGCCTCTCTCCATCTCATCTCATATTTAATGACTGCTCTGACAAGAGGCTGTAGCTCCTGGCAGGTCTGATCCTTTAGAGCACTGTACAAACAGGAAAGAGGGGCCAGGAAAGTGCCCTTGGCTGCTGAGAGGCATTGAGTTTCAAAGGGCTGCTTCCAGTGAGGACCAGATGTGCGCTGGAGGTAAAGGATCAAAACCGTGAGCTGGAGGAAGCAAGATTGAGGATTTCCACCGCAAAGCTCTACTGCTCTTTCTCCCCCAAAACCGCCATCTGGCTTTTAAGTGACATCAACCAAAAGTCCCTTCTCAGAACAAGGCATTATCCAAAAGGTTAATGTGAAAGAAAAATGCCACATGGCTTATCCCAAGCTGCTAAAGTTATATGGGGTAGACAGCAGTCAACTCCACCTCCTTTGACTAGCTTACTGTGTTCTGAATGGGGGCAAGGATACTGACCTTGAGTTCTGTGCATGTCTTCTGGGTAGCCCCTCAAAATGCTGCTTGTCACAAAAGAGCCTTTAGTAGAGAGGTAGAACCTGAAGCTTAGGATGTACTTAATTATTTTTCTGTTTTTGTTGTTTTGTTTTCTTTAAACGAAGGAGGCAGGGTGGGGGGAGAGGAGCAACAACAGCAAAATGGATGGTGGTGGGGAAGAGTGATTCCCAATTTTCCTCTAGGATTTGAGCCAGAGCTTGGTGAGTAGAGCCTGGGTCTCTTCCCTGGCTGCCCTTTACAGCTTGCCAAGCGCTCTGACAGGTGGCAGAACTCAGTGACAGCGGTTTCTGATGAAAAGCCCCGTTCTGACCTTGGCTACACTCTGAAAAATAAACTTTTCACAGGTCATAAATTTTTAGAACCGGCCATAATAAATTACATATCTGTGTGCAGGTCCCAGAGCAACAATAACCTTGCTGACCATGCTTCCTGGAGCACGCCGCCATCACTGCAGTGCTGCTGTGATGAACTAGAGAAAGACAGCAGGCCAGCAAGACATTCCAGGGGAGGGAGAAGAGTGACTGCAGACTTTGGGGGGAGGGGGAACCCAATCTAAGGAAGCACCATTCACCCATTCAGTCTCTTATCTCTGTTCTGAGGGAGGAAATTTCCAGCCTTCAGATGGGCTTCCCTGCTCCCAAGTGATGCCCAAAGGCATCACGTATGGCTGGAGAGTATGAACCAGTGGCTGATTTAAAGAGGAAAAACTCCAAACCCAAACAAAGCTACTCATTAAGTACATTACTTACTGGAGTGCATTGCTTTCTATAAGTTGGTACTAAATCGAAAGAGGGTAGGGGCTGGTGAGAGATGATTCAGCAGTTAAGAGACTGGCTATTCATGTAGGGGACTTGGGTTTTCTTCCCAGCACCCAAATGATGGCTCAGAATTATCTGTAACTGTAGTTCCACATGATCCAATGCCCTCTTCAAAGCTTAACAGGTAGCAGGCTTAGATGTGGTAAAAACACTAATACACATAACAATGTGGATTACAAGAAGCCCACTGTTACTGTGACATGGTTTCTTTGTTTCGGTCGAGTTTCTATTGTGATAAAACAAAACACCACAACCAAAAGCAAATTGGAGAGGAAATTTGCTTACAGTTTATCAGGAAGGGAAATCAGGGCAAGACCTCAAGGCAGAAATCTAGAGGCAGGACCTACAGCAGAAGCCATGGAGGAGTGCTGCTTCCTGGCTTGCTCCCCTAGGTTGTTCCATTTGCTTCCTTGCAGCCCCCAGGATCACCTGCCTAGTGGTAATACATCTCATAATGGCCTTTCCCATATCAATCCTTAATCAAGAAAATTCTCCCACAGATTTGCCCACAGAACAAATCTGATAGAAGCATATACTCAGTTGGGGTGCTCATTACCCAGATGACCCTAGCTTGTGTCTAGTTGACAAAAGAACAGCAAAACAAAAACCCTCCAATCACCACAGCCTTCCTGTATGTAAGAATCACTGAGCAGATACTGGTAACAAGGTAGATTAGACAAAGTCTTAGGATTCAAGGGCTTTGAAAGGAAGCATGTTGCAGGGAATTAGGGGGTGGTAACATCCACGAGACATGGGCAAGGTTAGGAGGACAGGAAGGAGCTGAAGACTCACAGGAAGTCCCTATATGGAAGGGAAAGGCCCCACCAGGAAGGGAGGCAGCTGGACCCTGAGCAGTTTCTGTGTGCAGAGCTGGCCATTGAGATATTCTGAGAAAATTAACTCGATGTCAAAGTGCTAATTTTCCATTGGGGGCAGAAACCACACCTTGTCTTACCATTTCCTCCCAGGAGCTCTCAAACTACCACCCTCTCAAATCCTTAGAGTGTGCCTAAGCTTCCTGCCCTATGAAGCTTCCAGACACAGATGGGGGTAGAGGGAGCTCCTCGATTTCCTTTTCATTTTTCTGACACCGAGGGAAAGACCCAGTTAGGTTTTAAAAGGTGCCTTAACCCCCTCCCACTATCTAGCTTCTGGGCAGTAGGTGGGGTGGTCTTCATAGCTACCAGATAGGTCTTTGCAGAACATCAAAGAGGCTGGGGAGGACAGAAGTTTCACTCGCTTTTAGGCCCCTTCTCATCAACTCCACAGATAGCTAAGCCTTGATCCAGCAGGGACCTCACTGAGGTTTATACTTATCCAGCAGCCAGAGGGCTTCTGATGGGCTCCATCACACCTGCTCAGGTAAGGGCCTCTTCCGGGCCGCGAGGAGGATGGAACAGACCACCCTGGCCCAGAGGCTCCTAACCTCAGAGCTGGGACAGGGAAGCCATTTGTGAATAATGTAACAAGGCCATCCACTGTGGGAGCACCTTTCTGCTATACCTGATGTGACTGAAAGACACAATTAACTGCTGTGGATGCCGGGAGCCCCTCTCCAGTACAGTGGCAAGAGGGGCCAGGCCAGCTCTACACAGCCGTCACCTGGGAGTCCCTGCACTTTGCTCAGGACTCTTCTGTACAGACATTATGCTGGGCAGAAGTGTGAGGAAATAGAGGGAGGAGGGCACACAAGCACGCACACACACACACACACACAGAGAGACAGAGAGACAAAGAGAGACAGACAGAAAAACAAACACTGATATTAACTCCCACAGTACATGTCACCCTACGCTTCCAAAGAAAAGGCTTTTATATGCCACCCCCTCAAACAAACAAAGGCCATTATTGTGGTATGTGAAATAAATGGTTAATAGCAAATTTACTAACAGAACCCAAAATGCTGAAATTTCCAATTACCACAGATGCTCGAGAGCACAAACAATGGCAAGACTTCTCGCTAATCAACCTATTTTGCCAATTTTCTAGGACACCCCCACATTATATTCATTTTCACTGCCCCAGGATTATAAGGCAGTGTGAAAATGCAAAAAAAGAAAATCCAGTAAACAGACAGGCACAGAGTCTACCGGTAGAGAGATGTCAAGGCCCGTATCCTCTTCTGCCCATGCCCGGCATCCTTTTGGAGGCACTGTCAGTGTCCACGCTCATGGATTTCCAGCAATGTTTTCTGACTAATGGGTTGGCTTAAGTGCAGAATGGATCTTTCTTGGCTGGCATCAGTATTCCAGAAGAAAAGCAGAATCCACATCCTATTATCAAATCCTTGTTAAGGACAACAACATAATTAAAAGTACACAGAAACCAGCTGGCGATGCAGGCCTGTTAAGCTGGCATAGCATGACTCAGAAGGAAAATGAAGAGGGCTTGGGGTGTGCAGAGATCTAAGATTATTGCAAAACATGAAATAATTTTCCCAGACTTTCGCATTTTGCATATTACTGTGAACAACAGCAACACACAGATGCTCTGAGACCCACCTAGGCTCCTCATCGTAGACCTGGCTTTCTTAATTTATAAACATCATTTTTTTTTTGGTGTGTGAATTCAAGACCAGTTGAATCTGTGCTATGCTTTGCTGTGAAGACAGGGCACAGCTTAGGTGCTGATGGGGCCATCAGGCAGCAGCAGTGCCAGGCTGCGACAGACTGCAGGCTAATGGTTAATAGCTAACCCACACAAAGCCATTAACACTCACTTAAAGTGATTATGAATGCCAGTAAAATGATTTCCACAGCGTGATGAGTCCGCTTCGGTTCTCCTCTTTACTCCTAGCAAGTCCTAGTCCCTCGTAATGGTCCAGCATCTAGTCCATCATAAATGGACAATGGACCAATTTATATAAATGCTCTAGGCACTTTTCTTGGTTTCCGTTTCCACCTGTGCGATTCAGTAAACGCACCATTTTCTGCTCACAATCATTCAGTGTCTCCAACTTCCAGCACTGGTAAACATCTGCTGTAGCCCGAGAGGGAATGACATAACCCTTTTAATTAAGTCACATGTCTCAGGCAAGCTCCCAGTTTCAATTTGACCTTTAGGGAGACAGCAAGATTTCAAAAGCCAAAATAAAACTACACAGATCCTAGGGAGGAGAAAGTAGAGTGCTTAGGATTCACAGATGTGGGAGTCCAGGAAGATACACTGAAGATATACAGAAAGCTCCTGACAGACTCTGATGGGCCATGGTGGTGCCCAGTGACCGGTGCTGGTGTACCCTTACCCTTGACTTAGAATCTCATCATTGTAACTGGCTCCAGCAGGAAGCATTGGCAGAATAAGATCAGAGCTGTGCATTTGGAACTAACTCTCTCTCTCTCTCTCTCTCTCTCTCTCTCTCTCTCTCTCTGTGTGT